>JAJAGP010000665.1:262115-327582 GCA_025084515.1 Ancistrus triradiatus | reverse complement strand
AGACTTTGATAGATCCCTATTCTTTAAATAAAACAGGGTGCCCACTCACACCTGATTGTCATCCCATTGATTGAAAACACCTGACTCTAATTTCACCTTCAAATTAACTGCTAATCCTAGAGGTTCACATACATTTGCCACTCACTAATGTGTAATATTGGAACAATAAATAATTGACCAAATATAATATTTTTGTCTTATTTTTTTAACTGGATTCTCTTTATCTACTTTTAGGACTTGTGTGAAAATCTGATGATGTTTTAGTCATATTTATGCAGAAATATAGAAAGTTCTAAAGGGTTCACAAACTTTCAAGCCCCACTTTATGTATGTGAATTACAGAAGTCAGATCTGTCGCCTCACACCGAGAAGGGCCTCTGCTTGATCCCACGTCAAGCGATCTGGGTACTTTGTGTGGAGTCTGTAAGTCCTCCCTGTGTCCACGGTTTACTCCGGGTGTTCCGGTTCCCTCCCACAGTCCAGTGAAATGCATTAGGTTAACATTATTAGTGGTTAACACAGTTGGGTTAGGGAAGGGCATATGTGTACATATATACAGTCAAGCTGGAAAGTCTGCAGACCCCCTTCACTTTTTCCACGTTCTATTATATGACTTATTCTGCAATAGATTGAGGTCAAGGGTGTTTGAGTTTTTGTCAGAAAATTCTACACAAAATAGCAAAGTCAAAGCACATTTTTAGAGGTTTGTGCTAATTTATAAAAAATCTAAATGTAAACTAAAGTATATAATAAGTTTCGATATAACCTTGAGTGTTGATGTAACCTTGTGTCTGTCACTGAATGGTCTTTGATGCTGAAGAGTGATGTTAAATAACCCAAATAAACAAACTGACCAAGCTGCATGTTCTGTGTAGGACCGGGGCGATTCACGTTGGAGACCGCATCCTGGCCATTAACAATAACAGTCTAAAGGGGAAGCCACTGAGTGAAGCTATCCACCTACTGCAGATGGCTGGGGAATCCGTTACTCTAAAGATCAAGAAACAAGGAGAGTGTGAGTAATAGAACACTTTGAGCTTTGTACACATGAGCTTTTTACACATGTGATCTACTGTGTTTCGTTGAGTCCGATTTTTATTTTATACTGCTGTTAAAAAAGAATCTGAATATTGTTTTTGGCCAGCATTGTTTTAGTAAATGGATATTACTACAAAAGGACAAAGTGAAATACGACACACTTCGTTGTGTTCTAATGTACAAATTCAAAACATATTCAGTGGTACCTCGGTTCTCGTCCTTAATTCATTCTAGAAGGCTTGTTGAGTACCTAGTACATTCTTCCCATAAGGAATAATGTAAATTGAACCAGTCAGTTTCAGAACCTAGCCATTGGGAGTGCACATATTATTGCTTTCTTAGTGCCGGTCCCAAGCCCGGGTAAATGGGGAGGGTTGTGTGAGGAAGGGCATCCAACGTAAAACTTTGCCAAATCAACCATGCAGATCAAGAGTAAGATTTCCATACCGGATTGGTCGAGGTCCGGGTTAAAAACGACCGCCACTGGTACTGTTGACCAGCAGGGTACTGGTGGAAACTGTGCTACGAGAGGAAGAGGGGGAAAAAATGCTGCGAGGCAAAGAGAGAGGTGGAAGGGTAGGAAGGTGCAGGTGAGAGTTGGAACTATGAACATGGGCACTATGACTGGTATGATGGTGAGAAGAAGAGTAGATATACTTTGTGGACAGGAGACCAATTGGAAGGGGAGTAAGGCTAGGAGCATTGGAGGTGGGTTCAAACTGTTCTACCATTGGTGTAGATGGACGGAGAAATGGGGTAGGGATAATCCTAAGGGAAGAGTACGCCAAGATTGTATTGGAGGTGAAGAGAGTGTCTGATAGTGTGATGAGTGTGAGGCTGGAAATTGATGGAGTGCTGATGAATGTCATCAGCGCATATGCCCCTAAGTGGGTTGTGAGATGGACGAGAAAGCAGATTTCTGGAATGACGTAGATGAACAGGTTGAGGAGAGCTTGGAGAGATGGACGTATGCATTGGAGAGAAGGGGAATGAAAGTTAGGAGCATGGGTGTTGAGAGTGGATGGGTTTACATACTTGGGGTCCAAAGTAATGGTGAGTGTGGTAGTGCAGACCTGCCAACCTTTACGCATTTTGCGTAGCAGATACGCATTTAGACATCGAACTACGCTGCTACGATTTGTTGCTTTAAAATACGCGAAAAGCCATTGATGGCAACTGTCTGTGAATTCGCGCACTAGGCAACTCGTCTATGGGTGTAACCGCATTGGGCAGCAACCTGTTGGGAAAAAGAAGACTTCGACCAATCATAATGCTAGTTTTAAACTATTCAATTAGGCTACGAGCGGAGAGCCGAGGAGTCGACTCTTACAGACAAAGTGTATAGTAGCCACGACACACATTTCACGTGCAAGCTAGTTTAACTGCGTTTTGGTGATAGGCGGCTTGGCTTACACCGCAGTTTTAAGTTGACGGCGGAAGAGGTATGTGGGCAACAAAAATCGGTGAATGCATTGCTCATGAAAAACTTTAAGCTTGACTATTAAAAATTATTCTTATAATTTAGATAAATAGACGTTCGTCTTCTGGAGAAGGGACTTTCCGTAACCGCGGTCAAGCTATCAAGATTCACAGTCAAGCCACCCACACTTTAAAAATCCGAAAGCGCCTATATACGCGATATTACGGTATTGCGCTGCTCGCTACAGGCTGACGCTGCCTTAAGCGGCAGAGAAACAGACTAACATCTTTTTTAACAGTTTGATAGACTTTACCAATTGTTTAAAGGGTTTTTTGGTTAGAAAACCCACTTAAAAACTACATATAAGTACGAACAAATATTTTCATATATGAACTAGTTTTACTTGCATTATTACATTAAAAAACAATAATATATTTGATATAGCTTAACAATCACTGTGTAAAAATGGTTTTCCATATATAATATTTCTCAGAAAAAAAAATCCAAACAACAGTCCTTTTCATTTTAAATGGTGTTTCCTCCGTACTGTGTGGTCAGCCACAACACCAGTAGCCATCAATAGAAGCAGTTGAAAGTCAATTCACATGGCGCGTGAAGACAACAATCGAATTGAGGAATGGGGGGAAAAAAAAATTTGAGCCACGACATGATGATGCACTCAGAACTTCTTTCCTGCGCTAAGAGTTTCACATTTACGCTTGCTTTATTTGTGGTGCCATAAATAAAGCAAGGACAACCGTCATAACGTGATAGCTCTCAACCCCAATTTGTTCCGCCTTATCTGAAGGAATATTTGTTCCATCTTGTTTTGATATTTGACTCAGACCTATATCAAACAATATTGCAAGAGCCTAAAGTGAAAAATATGGTACGCCTACTAACGTTTCCCATCCAGTCACCACCGATAGGCGACGTGGCGTTAAGACTTCCAAACTACACATGCATGTGAGATTCTTATAAGCTGTGTAAATGTGTGTGCCTTGCAGTTAATAATATACATGATGTCAGATGAGGATACTGGGAGCAGAAAGAGATGGGGAAGCAAATTCTGAAAAGAAGCGAGTCTATGCCCTCCAGAAGTTCCTGACGAAGTAGCAAGGTCAATGGCCTTGCCTCTCCGCCCATCTCAAAACTGCCTAATCATGGGCGTTTTGCACAGTGTGGCAGTTTATTGAATTTTGACGTTAGCCATCAAGGAGCTACAGGTAATAATATTGCTAACATAGAAATGCTTTTCATTTATATACATAGGACATTCTTTTTCCCAAAATTAGGCCATTGTGTGCCTGTTTAATAGCCACTACTACTGCTTTTCATAAATGACAGTGCTTTTCCAACACAATACATAGACCCAACCATGTTGTTTTAATACTGGCAAAATAGCCTATTTCTGTGAATATGAAACAAACATAAAAGGCTATATTATAGGATGAGGGTCAGAGTATAATTTTATTTTCACTACTATTAAACAGTTTACTGTAAGTGTGGTTATGGGTTTGTGTAACATTCATTAAATATTTATATTGAAACAAATTATTTACAGTATAGAAGTATTCTGAAATATTCACTTTGAAAGTTGTAGTGAGAGCAAGAGAATCTGGCAAAAAAAAATATTTTACCTGATCTTCTTTTACTGTCAAAACTAAATTTATGAAGGAAAAAAGGATTTAGGAATGTGTGGTGTGTGTGTTTTGCAGACTGCCGACGCCATGTGGAGGGTAAAAAACATTCAAAAAAAGTAGCGCTACAGGATTCAGTGCCAAGATTGAATTTTTAATTTTCTTCTTAACAATTATAAAAAACGTTTTATCCAACGCGCTTAGCAGAGCACAATATACCTTTAGCTGTGGCAGATCATGCTTGGGCCACTGTTCAGGAAAATGTTTCCTGACAGTGAGGATAGCAAAAACAATACGGCTTGCGTAGAACAAAGACAAACTTCCAATAATGACAACATTGGCAGCAGACAATGAGTTGGAGTGTCCTCACAAAATTATGTTTCTTTTTTCATCACAGAAATTATGAAAAGGTCTGCATTCAGCCTGGCCACAGATGGCAGCACAGACAATGGATGACATAAGATGTACCCAATTGTAGGTAGGATTTTTTGATGCCAGCGTTGGGAGAGTCGTTTTGCTATGCTACTTAAGATCTGGGAATCAAGAGAGTCTACGGGAAGAGCCAATATTTGATCTACTGATGGAGAGCTAAAAACAGAGATGCATACCATGGTCATACCAGTTCTTGTTTCTTTATTGTCTACTTGTATGTTGAATAACTAGATATGGTGGTGAGTGGGTACTATGTGCTTAGTAATAAGTTGAGTGATGAGTGAGCATGTGAACTCAATCAATACTGATCAGCAAATATACCTGACCTCGCACCACGCCACGCTGTGCTGCCGCAGTAAGTTGCTACTCAAAAATTTTTTCCAAGGTTGGCAGGTCTGGGTAGTGAGGTGAAGAAGCGAGTGCAGGCAGGGTGGAGTGGGTGGCGTAGGGTGGCAGGAGTGATTTGTGATCGAAGAATATCTGCCAGAATGAAAGGGAAAATGTACAAGACAGTAGTGAGGCTTGCGGTGTTGTATGGCTTGGAGACAGTGGCCATGAAAAAAGGACAATAGAGGGAGTTGGAGGTGGCAGAGATGAAAAAAATAATTGTTGCTTCTTTAAGAATGAATTCAGGACTGAACGGGTTGTCCCAAAGTTTACAATAATTTAAGTCCATGTTTAAATTAGGGCTGTCAACATTAACACAGTAACCATTCAACCAAACCAAAACAAGGTGACAGGAATTATTACAAAATATTAAAAAGTAATAAATTCATTCTTTCAAAGTTTATATTGTCCACTTGTATGGAGGTGTAGTTTAATTTAAGAAAAATCTATTTCTTTATGGTCAAATAGGTGCAAGCAAATATGCAGTTAATCACTGCTGACACAATAAAAACTGTGTGATTAACATGATTAACTACACAGCCTCACAGCCACAATGTATTCAAATAGCAACATAAAACCATTTTGTATGCACAGATTTTCGCTACCTTAACGAACATATTCCGAGGGCAGATGCTGTGTGGGTTCTTCATATGTAAATGCAATTTTTGTGTATATAATTCATAATTTATGTGCATGACAGAATCAAAAGTCAAAGTTACTCATGTCAGCCAGAGTACTGCAAGAGTTTAGCAAGTTGTTGATACTACTTTGGCATTTTAGCTGAGGTTTGAATTGCGTGGCTTGTTTCTAACAAGTATTAAAGGATTTCAGTCTTAGCTAAATATTCTCTGAATTTACTTATTGAACAGAAGGTAAGAAGTGTTACATAATTCTAAAAAGAAACAAAACAAATGCATCATCCTTGTATTTCAGAGCTCCCCAATTTAGATTCTTATCTAAACTGTTCAGTCATATTGAGGTTACATTGCTTATGAATGACATATTTTGGACCTAACCCTCAAACAGGGTAGGTTCTGACGTAAAATTTGGGTTCTGCTGGAACAGACTGTTGTGACTCAGAACGTGTAACACAGAGCATTATGCAGAATGTTCTTGAGTCACTGGATGAGCAATAATTTGTGGCTATAGGAACAGAAGTGCTTTTTTACCATTTGCTGTTTACAGTGATGCATTGTGTGTGTGTGTGCGTGCAAACAGTGGTGAGTCCTAAACAGCCCTCAGTCCCCGGGCGTCTCGGTGAGCTGAGTGATGTGGAGGATGAGAATCAGAGCGCCCAGAAGCTAGGGAAGCTGTCTGACATGTACTCCACCACTATCCCCAGTGTGGACAGTGCCGTCGAGTCCTGGGACGGATCTGCCATTGATGCGTCGTTCAACACCCAAGGTGTGTGTGTGTGAGAGAGAGAATCTGTTGAGTGTTTATGATTTTCACTTTCACAATTCACTCCTCAGGCTGGTTTAATGGCTCATTGTCTCACAATCATAGCATGTGTTATGTCTGCATTTAAGCTGTGAACAGCGGTTCTAATGGCAGCCTTCTTAATCCTCAAGCTACAGGAATTTTAATAAAGATGAACATATGGATGTATTAGACGAGTCCTAATCAAGACCTAGAGCTTAGACTTTTGTATCCAAACTGAGTCATCAGAATCCCAGGATGTTCTTCCATGGAGTCCTTTCTTCTTACAATTAGCTTTTGTAGAGCTATAGCACCCCGTCATCTTTTAAACCCTCCACTGCCTAATATAGCACTCACTGCAGTTTCCGCTGTAGAGCGTTATTAATGTGTTAGTCACCAATTCAGGGTTGGGGGGATGAGACAAAAACCAGGCACGTGCCGGTCCAAGTATTCACACACACACACACACACACATGCAGTACTGTGCAAAAGTCTTAGACCACCATTTGATTAGATATACGATTGTTTTAGCAATGGTATATGACCAATGGTATATACTGTATATAATTACAGTGGTACCTCAGTTCTCGTCATTACCTGTATAAGGCATTATATGCATTAATGGAGTTCTATTGTACAGTTGCTCCCTGATTTACAAAGGGGATATGTTTCGACAAACCCACCATAAGTTAAATGTGTAAGTGTTTGGTGTATCATAGTGGAGACGAGTTGGCTTCTTATTCGCATTTTCCGGTCCACCTTATTTGACTGTGGTCAAATTTGGACTGTGGTAGCCTAGCGGTTAAGGTATTGGACTATGGACCAGAAGGTCCAGGGTTCAAATCCCACCTCTGCCAAGCTGCCACTGTTGGGTCCTTGAGCAAGACCCTTAACCCACAATTGCTTGGATTGTAAGACTGTACCAATTGGAAGTCGCTCTGGATAAGGGCGTCTGCTAAATGCTGTAAATGTAAATGTAAATTCGATTGCAGGTATGTTATGCTGCCTATACATGGAGATTCAGACTCAAGTAATGATAAGTAAGTTAATGTTGACAATTTTTGCATTAACCTACAGTTGGCCAAAATTGTTAACACAAAGCTGATTTTATAATAAATTGTCATGTAATTTAGTAAGCAATGGATTGAAAGGGAAAAGTAAAAGCAAAAAACTTGCCTGTGTTCTGGAGCATTCCATTCCTGTTTTGCTTTCGGTTGGCTCTTATAAACTAACCTTTTTAGTACCCACAGGGACTTTTTGCACTAAGAATGCAGTGCTTTAGATGTGAAAATAAAGAAAATCACCATAAACACAGTGGAGATCTTCACTGGGCAAGGCTATTGTGAATCTGAACCACTGAATCACTGTGTACTGAATCATGAATTGTCAGTCATGAATTGTTAATCGAGTTTCGATTGAAGCGAGTCGCTGGGCTCGACTCATACATGTTTAAGCAAGTGCACTGAGCAACCGACGGGGATTGAGACAAATTTGTATGCAATATAAAAAAACTGAAAAAGAATCAGAAAAACAGCTTCTATAGGCTACAGTGGCAAGCGTGACCGTACACTTACAATTGAGCAATAGCAGCATCCAGCAGCTTCATCGGGACCCTTGAACAGTCTGAAGAAGCTTGATCAGGAATGGTCTTTTTGCAAGGGTAGCAGCCAAGTGTCAGGACTTTCATTGTATGTCCCCCTATATAATATTCTGTATGTAGTGAGCTTATATGGTTTTTTTGTTCTTTGTGTGACTTTAACGGAAATAGAAACTTGACTGTTCAGCTTGCACACTGATTTATGACTGCGCTTCTGTTCATCCTATTTACCTTAAAACCACACAATGAGTTATTAAAGGAGAACCAGCTGGTGCAGTTGACAACTGAGGGGTTAAATGTCAAGCTATTTCCATCCTTTTTTGGATCTGACCAAGCAGGTTGACTCATGCTTTACCTTTATGGGAAGCTGGATTTGTTTTGGAACCGTTACAGAAGAGTGTATATTTCTTATGCTGGCCAGTATAAAGTGGATGATTTAAGAACCTGTGTCTCCTGAGCTCAGTGAAGGACGGCTGCTCCACAACCCTGAGGGACAGAAGGTTGTGGTTGAACCCAGTTATGAAAATAATTCATAACGACTTTTTTCAGAAAGGGAACAGGATGAAAAGGGTAAGATATGCTAAAGCTCACAATGATTGGACTGAAGATCAGCGGAAAAGGTTATTATGGAATAACGAATCCAAGTTTGACATTTTTGGCTCCAGTCATTGACAATATGTCATATATGGTCATTATATCATTGCTAAAACAACAAATGTAATGGTGGCCTAAGCCTGTTGCACAGCACAGTACGCTCACTCACACTGGAGCACTTTAGAGACAACACTTGGCCTAATGCATGTCTTTGGAATGTGGGACATGGAGAGAGAACACAAACTCCACACAGGCAACAGTCAGGCCTGGATTTGAACCCGGGTCTCTGGAGCTGTGAGGCAACAGAGCTAAGAAGTGCGCCCTAGTCGTGTTTAATATTCTCTATTAGAATAATTACTTTATAGCCCCTCTTTGTATTCTGTCTACATGAATTATCTTGCCTATTGTCAGTAATGGATATTACAATTCTTTGATCTGCGCTGCTGATTGTTGCTTCTAGTGATAAAAGGTCCCTTTATCAATGCAAATCATCTGTTTCAGAGAAAATGGCAGGAAACCAAAAAACAGAAAGCTTTTTTTTTAAACTAACAGTGAAAGACTGTCAAACCTCTACCACTGAGCCTCTCTGGTTCATATCCTGCCTCTGGTGAGGTTTGTGTTGTGTTTTTGGATGGTAGGTTCAGAATTTGGCGTAAACACCATGAAAGCATGGATCCAGCCTGCCTTGTATCAGTGGTTGGGGCCCAACCCGGTATCAGCAAGCAGTACCTAATGAAGTGCCAATAAACACTGCAGGACAGTAAAGGACAGATTGCAGTACATTGTTTAGTAACGAATAAAAACATCTTATCCACCTATAGAAGTGCCTTATTGTCAACAGGTTGCTCACCTCAATGAAAATACTGTATATAAAATTGGATTCTCAGTTATTGACTCTTGAGATGTATATCAAAGCATGACCAGAAGTACTAACACAGATAGTATTGTGAAAAGTGTATCAGAAAAACACTGAGTGGGAAATGAGTGCTATCACATTTGGTATGGTGAAAGGGTACACATCAAAGGAAGAGTGCTTTTGTGTTCTGATTTATGGTCAGCATCCAAGTCATCAGGTACTAGTAGAAGTAATTGCGACTGAAAAGCATTGCTAAGTGCCAGATCTGGCATCTACAGTTTGAGCTCATCGGTCGGGAAATTATTCTATATGTGGTAAGAACTAAAACAAGAGGTCTAAACATATGAAGCTGTCGAAAGACACTCGCACAAAACAACTTCCCTGCAGTGGGTTAAGTGCTTTTATCACTGGCCTGTAGGTGACTAGGATACCATGATGTGGTGAGATGAATGATGATGATGAGAGGATCATGAAGCATAATATCCAGATTGTGCTCAAGATTCAAGCAAGATTCACTTATGCATATATATACACTGTGGTGTTAAAAAGTGTTTGCCCCCTTCCTGATTTCCTTTTTTTTTGCATGTTTGTCACACGTAAGTGCTTCGGAACATCAAACCAATTTAAATATTAGTCAAAGACAACACAAGTAAACACAAAATGCAGTTTTTAAATGAAGGTGTTTATTATTAAGGGAGAAAAAATCCAAACCTACATGGCCCTGTGTGAAAGTGATTGCCCCCTAAACCTAATAACTGGATGGGCCACCCTTAGCAGCAACAACTGCAACCAAGCGTTTGCTATAACTTGCAGTGAGTCTTTTACAGCGTTGTGGAGGAATTTTGGCCACTCATTTAAGCAGAATTGTTGCAATTCAGCCACACTGGAGGGTTTTCCAACATGAACGGCCTTTTTAAGGTCATTCCACAGCATCTCAATAGGATTTAGGTCAGGACTTTGATTATTCCGCTCCAAAGTCTTCATTTTGTTTTTCTTCAGCCATTCAGAGGTGGACCTGATGGTGTGTTTTGGATCATTGTCCTGCTGCAGAACCCAAGTTCGTTTCAGCTTGAGGTCACGAACAGATGGCCGGACATTCTCCTTCTGGGTGTTTAGATAGACAGCAGAATTCATAGTTCCATTTATCACAGCAAGTCTTCCAGGTCCTGAAGCAGCAAAACAGCCCCAGACCGTCACACTACTTTTGTCTCGTCAGTCCACAGAATGTTTTCTCAAAAGTCTTGGGGATTAGCAAGATGTATTCTGGAAAAAAAATTAGATGAGCTCAGTGGTGGACGCATGAACACTGCCCTTAACTGAGGCAAGTGAGGCCTGCAGTTCTTTGGATGTTGTTGTTGGGTCTTTTGTGACTTCTTGGATAAGTCATTGCTGCACTCTTGGGGTAATTTTGGTCCTGGGAAGGTTCACCACTGTTCCATGTCTTCACCATTTGTGGATAATGGCTCTCACTGTGGTTCACTGGAGTCCCAAAGCTTTAGAAATGACTTTATAACCCTTTCCAGACTGATAGATCTCAGTTACTTTCTTTCTCAATTGTTCCTGAATTTCTTTGGATCTCGACATGATGTGTAGCTTTTAAGGATCTTTTGGTGTACTTCACTTTGTCAGGCAGGTCCTATTTAAGTGATGTCCTGATTGGGAACCGGTGTGAAATAATCAGGCATGGGTGTGGCTAGAGACAGTGAAGTCTTTTTTCACAGCACTGTATATATATGACTAGTCTTGATGTAACCGTGAGTATAGATATAACTCTGCATCCCTTGTGTGTCACTGAAATATATAAACCAAATAACAAACACACAAGCTTCATGTCCAAGCAGAAGACGACTGACATTGATGTATTCAGTGATGACAACTGATAAAACCTGTGGGTGACTCTGTCAATGAGATTCGGTAATTGAATCAGAATCAACAGACCCCATCTCATGACCCTTCACACCCATATTCACTAGAAACCAATTACTGAAAGAGTGGGTTAGGATACACCGCTGTCTCAGCTGGGGCTTTATGGTAACTGGAGGTAGAGCCAAATATTAAGGAAGAGATGACATCATTTCTTTTGTTTAAGGACCTTATATAGACTCATGACCAAATGATCTTACCCCATGCAGACTTGTGATACTTCACCAGATTATTTCACTACAAAGTGGTAAATATATAAATAAAGAATAAATGATGCCCAAACCAGTGTGAATACTCCCCATACGTTCTGGTACGTTGCTCTGATATGAGCGTTTCAGCTCGAGAAGCTCTACTGCAGCACACTCTTCCTCATTGTTACCCATGAGCTGTTGTGACCAGAGCCTATTGTCTTGCGCACTGCTCATCCCACGGAGGCCTTAACCTTCCCCTTAACGATCGAGTGTCACATTCAATCAATTCTCACTTAGAGAGGTCATAAATCTCATCCTGTCCTGCTGACATACACCTCCTCAAGGCTGACCTCACTCACACACTCACTTTCGGTCTGCTTAGAGAAAGGAGACTGTCCCTCCAGGTTATGAGGTTCACATGGAGCACATTCACATCTCTGAGGCATTAATATCCTCTCAGCTCTGGGTAGATGTGTCAATTTTAGATGTTTACACAGATATTCCAAGCAAGGGGTGTCTTGCCTGATAAATAATATATGTGCTGGTGCTGTAGAATAAGGAGGTTAACCCATTTTAATAACAGATTATTGAAGACTGTTTTATTCTTCCATGTCCTGTTTTTCCAGTACTGTGTCTAGTACAAACAGGAAAGATGTTTATGGTAGATGGTTGAATGACTCAGAATTTTCTACCTGTCAGAATGTGATCCCCTGTTTTGCTCACAGCAGGGATTGTGAGGACTGAGTTAAGGGAGTATTTCAGAAAACCAGAAAGCTGCCAGAAAACCCTTCAGTCACTGAGATTTAAAGGAGTTCAGTCTTAACCTGAACCTAACATTTCCATGGACTTTGGGTTTATCCACAGAGAACCAGTTAAATCAAAACGTACTTTCACTTTAAGCTTACAGAAATTCTACCAGTTATAAAACCAGTGGTTCTTAAAACGGGTGCCAATGCAATCTGGGGTACCACAGAACATTTATGATCTGAGGTCAGTTTGACATTGGATTGATCTACCATAAGATTGTGTGCGTATATCCGCTGATTGGCTATTTTATTAAAGACACCTGCCCTTTCGCAAATACAGCTTCTTTGTATGGAATTTAGACACATGACCCTGGAAGGCAGCATCAAATTAAGTGAGCAAGTTTTCTGTGGCTCAGTTTCAGTGTGAATTCACATTAGAAAATCAAGAGATCTGAGAGAAACGGTCATCGGTGCTACACTAGCCAGAGCCAGTACAGCAGTACCTCGGTTCTCTTTGTTAATTTGTTCCAGAAGGCTTTTCGAGAACCGAAAACGACGAGTACCGAGCAAATTTTTCCCATAAGGAATAATGTAAATTGAATTAATCCATTCCTGACCCCAGCAAATCTACACTGTATAAGGCATTATATGCATTAATGGAGTTGTATTGTACAAGTGATTTACAATGGCGATGTGTTCCTACAAATTCATAATAAGTTAAATGTATCATGAACCGAGTAGTTTATTATAGTCTATGCTACATCATAGCTGAGCCAACCTTGTTTAAAACACTTACATTAACCTACAGTTGGCCAAAATCATTAACACACAACTTAGTTTTATAACGGTGTTAAAATCTCATGTCATTTAGTGAGTAATGGATTGAAAGTGAAAAGTAAAAGCAAAACACTTACTCTATTGGTGAACTCAGGGCGCTAGCATAGCTGCTAATGCTAATCTCAGCCTGAAAGCCTAGAGGATTCCTTTCCTTTCGGTTGGTTGGCGTTACTAACCTTTTTAGGACCCACGGGGACTTATTTGCACTAAGAATACAGTACTGTAGATGTAAAAATAAAGAAAAACATGACAAACACAGCAGAGATCTGCTCTGAGAAACAGATATTGTGAATCTGAATTGCTGAATCATGGTGTATTGAATCAGGAATCAAGTTTTGGCTGACACGAGTCGCCCGGCTCGACTCAAGTTCAACAAGTACCAAGCAAATGATGAGAACTGAGACAGCTTCTTCTGGTCAAAATGCATTGAGAACCGAATTCGACAAGTTCCAAGTTTGTCAAGAACCTGAGGTACTACTGTATAAAACCCAACATGTCTGAATGCACAACTCATCATTCCTTAGCACAGATGGGTTATAACAGCAGACGACCACTGTGAGTGCAGTTGTTTTCTAAGGGAAACGGAAAAGAAAGACTCCATTGGGCAAACGAGCAACCAACTGGATCACTGAGCAGTAAAAATACATCGCTTGTGCAGATGAATCCGGATTTCTGTTGCATCATTCTAATGGGAGGCTCAGAATTTGCCACAGGCATGAATCGATTAATTTTTCCTCTCAAGTGTCAACAGTTCAGACTGGTGGAAGTTTTCTTCACACACATGCCTCCTCTGATTTCTGTGAATGGTTGTTTGGACAGTAGGGCTTACCAAAGCATTGTGGATGACCAAGTTCATCCCTTCATGGCAACAGAACACTTTCAGCAAAACAGTGCACCTTGCCACAAGGGTCTTATAGTCATGGTTCCAGGAACATGTCGTCACGTTTCTCTTGCTTTGTTGGCCTTCACGATAACCAGATTTAATCCTATAGAGCATCTCTGGAATGAGGTAGAATGGGCTGAGAGAGTGGAATCTTTGTCACGGTGAATTGCTGCAAAAAAGAGGACGTCCAAATGCGCTGCTAGATGGGTGTCTCTAATAAAGTGGTCATGCAACGTATTATTAGGCATTAATAAACAGCTGTTAAAGCTAAATAATTTACAGACAATTTTTTTAAACAGATCAAAACCAAACACGAACCCAGTACAAATAGTAATAGATATAGATAAAGTTATAGATTGAGATATGGGTCCCTTATCCTTCAACTTCTTCACCATAAGTTGATCTGTATATGGGTGTCTGCTGAAAGCTGTTAATGTAATAAGATCAGAATAACGTGAATCCAACCAAAAAAGCCTTTTTGCGGTTCCATGAACAGTGGGATTGTTTACAGGGTGCTTTTCACTGAAAACTGTAATACATCAATTAGATACAAAGCCATTAAATACAAATTCAAGTACATTTACAGTCTACAATACATGTCTAACAATGAGACAGACATCCTTATCCAGAGTGACTTACAATTGGGCATTGAAGGTTAAGGACTTTGCATAATCACCTAGCACTGGCAGTCACTTCAAGCCGGGATTTAAACTTATATCCTTCTAAATTAATAGCACAGAGGCTTAACTACTATCCCATTGCTTTTGAGAACAGTAGTTATCCATTGTTTCCTCAGTACTCAGTGGTTATTAAAGATTAGGTTGCAGAACCTAGTGTACGTTCTGTATGTGTATTTCTTTGTAATTCGATTTGCATTTCTAATATTTTCATCCCAACTCCATATTAACCACAAATTAACTCACGCTTACACGACTGTGTGTTTGTCTGATGTGTGTCCGTGTTCTAGGCCAAGCAGGCTTCCAGGCATCAGGTTACAGTTTCCACAGTCACGAGTGGAGAAATGCCAAAGCAAGTCGAGGCAGTGTATCTCCGGGCAGCATCAGCCATCAGAGGAGCACAGTGCTGCAGGACCTGGGTCTCAGTGATGATGAATGGGACAAACCCACAGCCAGCGGGTACTTACCTCTAATGCACACACACCTAGTCCTGAACAATGCTGCAAAGCTGAATCAAACTAGTCAATATCCAAGCTAGGGACAAACTTTGTTAATCGAATGGACCTTGTTCCGGAAAACGGAAGCCAATTTTAATTATTTTCTAGGGAGAAATCCCTTCTGGTTCCTGTTTACTTAAGACATCACCTACTTTCAATACTAACAGCTTAATGCCTGCCTGTTATCAGTGAATTGGGTGGGGCCTCACCTCTCTAAAGGATCTTGATGTCAAGTATAAAATAAGCAGTTATTACCTCATACAGTCCCCTCCATAGCTATCGACACCCCTGTACAGATGTTTTGTTCTAAGGTTTAATTTCCCACCTGAGAGAAAAAAATCCCTGAATAAAGAAATTCCAACATTGACACCCTTGCATCTAAGGCTTTGTACAACCTCCTGTTGGAATTAAAACAGCACTTAGTTGTCTCCTATAACATGATATAAGATTGGAGAAGACAGGGCACTCTCATCTTTACCTTACCCCACAGATTTACTTTGGGATTTAGATCAGCTGACTGAGATTTCCATGGCAATAGTATGATTTTGTGTTCAGTAAACCATTTTTCTGTTGATCTGCACATGTTTTAGATCATTGTCCTGCTGGAAGATCCAATTACAGACAGATTTTGATTTTAAATGTCCTGGTATTTCATGGAGTCCATAATGCCATGTGCTGTAACCAGGTTTTCAGGGCCCTTGGAGGAAGAACAGCTCCACAACATCACAGACCTGCTTAGCTTAGGTTCTTTTCAGTGTAGTCATCCTTTTTATGCCAAACTCAGCTTGAGTGTTTGTTGCCAAAAAGCTTAATTGTGGTTTCATCTGGCCATAGTACACTGATCCAGTCAAGTCCCAGTACTGTTTAGTAAGATGATAGGAAAGGCATAGTGGAGGTGTCTCATGGTAGTTTTGGAGACACGGTGGTCCCAGCGATCCTTTGGGATTTTTTTTTTGCCTTTCTTACCGTCCTCCTTACTGTGTGTGGGCACCATATAAACCTGGGTTCCTCGTATGAGCAAGTTTGTCACAAGTGTTTTAAACATTAACTTACTTATCATAGGCTCCGCTGTTATACTATTTAGACCGCTCTACCAAACAGTCATTAAACTCCTCAGTTCATGATACATTTCACTTATGATGGACTCATTATTTTCTGGAACAAATGAACAACAAGAACCGAGGTACCGAGATATCAGGAAGTCATGGATTACGGCTTGAATGTTTCTATACAGTCTCATAAACTTTGTTAAATATAAATGGGAAAAGCCTTAATTTCCATCCTGTTTCTAATCATTTCTAGGAGTTCCAATTAATGTGGCATGTGGTTTTGTTAATATTTATGATGAGGGATTTTTTTCTCAGACTAATTTACTTCAGCTAAAGGTTAGATTCATTTTTTCTGTGTAAGCTTAAGCTAATTCACCAAAAGACGAATCATTTTGGAAGGGACTGTAATTAAGCACTTAATAATATGAAAGTAAATGTTGTAGGTAGACGAAAAGTCATACTTGAGTTTTTGCTTTGATCATATTGTTCTGCATCGAGAGTTTGCAGAAAGTGGATAAAAATGTGATTTTTTTATTACCCGCATTTTATTACTGCCCTCATTTTCCATCATTAACTGATGTGAAATATGTATAGATTTTCATCTGGGACCAAACTGCGTGGTTGTTTATATGTTGTGTTGGTGCATTAATTACAGACTTGAGGCTCGATGCACTGATCTCGTTTTCCATTATTAATAAAAACCAGTGTCAGGTCTGTCTGCTGACACATGGTACTGACATCTGCACACTAACCAAACAAAAAAGTGCTTGAAAGTTTGTGAACCCTTTAAAACTGTCCATATTTCCACATAAATATGACCTAAATCATTATCAGATTGGAATCAGAGAAGCCATTTAAACAAATGAGACAAAAATGTTAAACTTGGTCATTTAATTATTGAGGAAAATGACCCAGTATTACATATTAGTGAGTGGCAAAGGTATATGAACCTTTGCTTTCTGTATCTGGTGTGACCCTCTGGTTCAGTAATAATTGCAAATAAAGGTTTCCTGTAACTGTTGATCAGTCCTGCATGTCCACTTGGAATATTTTTAACCCTTTCCTTTGTAAAGAACACGTTCAGCTCTGGGATGTTTCCTTACATGAACTGCTTCCACAACATTTCTATACCTCAGACAGATATCCTGACATTTTCCTTTAGAATGTGCTGGTATAATTTAGATTTCATTGTCCTGTCAGTGATGTCAAGCCAAACTGACACAGATGCAGCAAAACAGGCAAAAACCATGACAAGACCACCACTGTTTTTCACAGATGGGATAAGGTTCTTATGCTAGAATGCAGTGGGGGTTTTTCTTCCAGATATAACGCTTCTTATTTAAACCAGAAGCAGTAATTTGGTCTCCCTCATCCACACCATGTTTTCCCCAGATCCTTCTGCACTTTATATATTTGGAGAACAGTGGCTTTCTTCTTGTAACCCTACCATGCACACCATTGTTGATCAGTGTTCTCCTGATGGTGGACTCCATAACGTTAACATTAAACAGTGTGACTATTTTAGTTGCTTAGAAGTCACCCAGGGTTCTTTTGTGACCACACAGACTACGTGACTTGTTGTTGGACTAACGCCTTGATTGACTGACTAACGGTGATCTTGAATTTCCTCTATTTACACGCAATCTCTCTAGCTGTGGATTGGTGTGGTCCCAACTTCTTAGGGTTGGCTTTGTAACCTTTTCCAGTCTGATGGGCGTCAAGATTTGGCAACCTCAGAAATCTTTGTTCGTTATATGTGACCCTTACACAAACATATATTTTAAAGATCACACTCTGATGAATGCACCAGTGTGCCCACTCATACCTCATTGTCATCACATTGATTGAAAACATCAGTTTTCCTTTAGATTTGTGCATCCTTTAGAAATCCCTGTATTTTTGCGTATATCTGCTCTAAAACAACATCAGATTTTCACACAAGTCCAACCAGTAAAAGGACGAAAAATATTATACTTGGTCATTTATTTACTGAGGATAATGATCCAATATTACATATCTGTGAGTGGCAAAAGTATGTGAACCTCTAGGATTAGAAGTCAATAAGGTGAAATTAGAGCCAGGGGATTTCAATCAATGGCATGGCTATCATTGATTGGTGTGAGTTGTATTTTCAAAAACAAAAAAAGGGTTTACACACTTTCAAGCACCACGGTAGTTAGCACTGTCCTACATGACTTCACATGTATGCGGCAAAAGCGACCACTTCCTGACAGTCTGGCGTCCCACCCTAAGGACATATTTGCCCTGTGAATTCATGTGAATCATAACTGCTCTGACCTTATAAGAAATGTCACTTGATTTAATGACAGAATCTTTCAGAAAAGGTTATATGTTCTATCATGTCACGTTCACGATATGTTTCTTACAAATCTTATACAGCTTCATAAAGGATATCATTACGTAAACTTTTTTACACCCCTGGCCAAGATGCATGTTTTGCTCATTTTCTAAATGAAAATAAGGTTACAGAGCCTTTAAAACATCTTAAGATATCAAGGGACAAGCTATCCCATAGTAAGCTTCTTGTTAATGGTCTTTAATTAAGACCATTAAAAGATTTTTTTTTTGCCACTTTGGGTTTAGCATTTTCTTGTTTTGCCCAGGAGTGTATATAATCTGTAAATGTGACATAAAATGTTACGACGTCTCATGAAACGTGTCTAAAAACATAATAACTGGAATATTTTGCATGTGAAGTACCAGTCAAATGTTTTTATACTGACGGATGCCATTTACCGTCCACATTACATTCTGTGAAACAGGTTATTGCCCGAAATGGATGTTGAACAAACCATATAGTCACATAGTAGTTTAGAAATATTGCACATAGTGTTTTATTTTGAGCAATAATATGAATTAAAACACAACATGAAACCATTTAGTGCAGTACTGTACAATACAATAATTCCTATCTTTTTATCTTTTTCTAAAATTAAAATTTGGAACATGGATAATGAAAAATGAAAGCAATGTTGTTGTTTTCTTATTCAACACTGCTATTCTCTTTTCTGTAAGCAGGTGTCTCAGGGGTTCGCACACACTAGATTTGTGTCATTCAGTTGTGAATTAGATGTATATGTGTATAAGACATTTTTGTTTCCAATTACATTGGTACCTTGGTTCTAGTTCTAGAAGGCTTGTGGAGTACGACGAGTACTGAGGAAATTTTTCCCCATAAGAAATAATGTAGATTGTATGAATCCGTTCCAGACCCCCAGAGAATCCACACTGTATAAGGCATTACATGCATTAATGGAGTTCCCTGATTTATGATGGGGATATGTTCCAAATCCATCATAAGTTAAGTGTAACATGAACTGAGAGGTTTAATGAGTGGTAGATCAGTCTATACTGTATCATAGAGGAGATATGGACCAGATACTATAATAAGTAATGATAAGTAAGTTAATGTTTAAAACACTTACATTAACCTAGAGTTGGCCAAAATCATTAACACAAAGCTTATTTTATAATAAAGTGTTGAAAAATCTTATGTAGTTTAGTGAGTAATGGATTGAAAGTGAAAAGTAAAAGCAAAAGACTTGAAGGACTACCATCTGCAGCCTGTGTTCTGGAGCATTCAGTTCCTGTTTTGCTTTTGTTGGGCTCTTAAAAACTAACCTTTTTAGGACCTATGGACACTTATTTGCACTAAAAATACAGTACTGTAGACCTAAATCACTGTGTACTGCATTGTGAGTCATGAATTGTGAATGGAGTTTCAAAAGAAATGAGTCACACGGCTTGACGCATACAAGTTTAAGCAAGTGCAAAATGTACAGAGAATCGAATTCGACGTGTTCTGAGTTCCGAGGTGGTCGAGAACTGAGGTACTACTGTATAATTCTTAAGACCTCAGATGTTAAAGAGCAAACGTTGAAGGGATGGATACGGTGCATACCTGGTCTTATTAGAGGGCTTTTAAATTCCTACTGGTTTCTACTACAGCATGAAGTGATAGTGTAAACAGAAAGACCCTCTATTTCTGCAATAGTTATTTATTCAGTGTTGGCTGAGCTTCACAAGTCACATAACGGACTGATTCTGTCTAAACTAATTTACACTTATATTTCATGTCTCTGTAGAAAACATTGGACTATCATTGGTGCATCCAAACCTTTGACTGGTAACGTTGGACAGCTATGATCGTTTCAAGGAACCAGAGCCTGACACCATTATGTCACTGAACATAAACTGACATGGCTCCAAAAGACAGCATGTGTCATCTGCCACGTTGCATAAAATTAGCATGTTTAAGTACGCTGTCATGGCATATGACAGTTATTGTGACTGTAATGTAATAACCCATAACAACCTATGATATCTTTAGTTACTATCTTTCTCTATTGTTGCAATACAAAATATTCAAAGAGCTAAAGAGCTTCTCTTGGCTACTCTTCATATCTGATCATGTTGATTAAAGCGTCTCTCCGTTACCTGTCTGCAGAGCCACCACGCTGCCCACTGGCCTAATCTCAGACAGCAGGTGAGGCTCAAAACCATGTGCCCCATTTTCCAAGCCTAGCGTGGCCCCTCACCCCATGCCCTCATGCCACGCAGTCTCCGTGGGCATCACCACCTGGCATAGCGTCACCATCTCTGTTTGCCCAGCCACGCTGGACAGTGTGTCCCATATGTTTTTCTCTTTTCCGAGCCACGCCTTCACCACCAATGCCTGCACAGCCCCATTGGTCGTGTTCCGTGCTCATACCCGTGATGCCTGCCTGCTCATTGGCTGCTGTGGCAAGGTGAGCTGAGCACGTCTTGAAGCCCATTTGCTTTTCATTGGCAGGTTCACCGTGGGTCATGATGGTACAGAGCCAGATCAGGAGGAGAACTTCTGGTCTCAGGCACTGGAGGACCTGGAGACATGCGGCCAGTCGGGGATCCTGCGCGAGCTTGAGGTAACACCATAACACCACATTCTTATCAGGCGTGTTTCCACCGCAGGAACTTTTTCAGGAACCCAGGAACTATTTCAGGAGCTCAGAACCCTTATATAATGGGGAAGCAGGATAAATTGTTGATCTTGGCTTGGTCCACTGATAACAGAATAGAGACATTATTATAGAGACATTATTGTTTACATAATCCTATATGTTACCAGTGGATGCTAGCATAATGTTGCTTATAGGAAGCCATTCATTGATTGTTTTTAAAAATAAACATAAGAGAGTAATAGAATATATTGTATATCAGGTGGCACAGCTTTTTTAGACGCTAGCCCACAACTGCAGTGACCAAGGTTAGAGTTCTGGCAGTGCCTTCCAGCCAGGTCAGCCTTCATATACACATACGATTGGCTGTGTCTGAGGGAGGTGTCTTTGGGGCTCATTACTTTGTGCTACAACAACAACAAGCCCTGTGAAAAACGTTAATATGAAGATTAATACTTTAAGTATGGAGATATTATTTTTAGCCTTCTTTCCAGGATTTCACCACTGTATTATTAATGCCTGTTCCTGCATGGACTGCTTGATTGTGCATTACCTGTGACGTCCTACCAAATTTGCACATTGCAAGCTGTTGTGTCTGTTCCTGGGAATTCCTGCTTCAAAATCGTAGTATGACCAAGAGTCTTCGTTAAAACCCTGCAGTTAATAAACTTTCTGTTAGAGGTGTGCGATAAGTGTTGCCTACGATAATATCTTAATTGTTGCTTTAATGATGTACGAGCTGACATTATCGAGTATGCCACACACTTTCATGTATTCACTTATTCACTCATGTAGGATAGACTACTGCACTTGCACAATGAGTGCATGCAGAGTGCTATTGCCACAAATCAAGCCAGCGTTCTTCCTAAAAGCACATGACTGAAGTTAAAAACAGTCTGCACCAGGAGACAAAATACAGACACCACCAGCCTTGCTGGAGGTAGTTTGGCTTTGAAATAGATGGATGTTGCTCAAAAGACGTTGGCAGGGCTATTTAAGCACACCCTTTTGAGCCCTTTGGTCGCATCTTTGGACTCCTTGGCCCTCACACAGCTGTATTTTTCCAAGCGCTTATTATTAGGGACAGAGGTAGTTGGCGTTTTGTAGAACGCAAGTAATGGGCAGTCAGGAGGCTGCCCGGTAACCGGTAGAGCCTAGCTTGGTGTAGGGCAAGCTATTACTGGCGTTTCTGGTTGCCTCTCTTGTTCAGCTGTTTTGGCTCGCTGGCTGTTGCGGGGGTCCCTTCCTCCGCGTCCGTCTCACGCTCCGTGTACGGAGAACCGTGAGATGCTTTCGCAGAGCTTCGCTGGGATTCCGTCGCTCTGCACAGGCTCGAACCCGTACGACTTTTGCTCAGTGGAGCCACGTATGTTTTTGTTTGGGTTTTTTCTGTTTGTTTCTTCAGTGGCTGAGTGGCACGTTGGGTTTAAACAGCGTTTCCAAACGCATCCGCCCAGGGTTCTAGCCTCAGCCACTGAAGCAGTTTTCTTTGTTGTTTTATTTGCTTGCTTTTCGTTGTGTATTGGGTTTCTCTTATTTATTTATATTGTGGTTCACCATTTCCATCTAGAGCTAACTGCATTTTGGTCCTAAAACCCTTTATATTTTAATTTTTTGCGGTTCGCCTGGTTTTTAATATGGCGAACCGTAACACTTCGTCAATGAAATCCACTGACAGGAGGTATGGCTTGGGTGTTCTCTTTGACCATAAATGCTGTTGTGGCAAAATATGAAACCTTCTGCAGTTTAGGAGTTTATTTTCCTTTTTTCCTTGCATTTAAATTTTCTTCAATGGTATTTCCATTGATGTTGTTAGTAAGCATTGGTATCTTATTAACAAGAGCAAGCTAGTACAATCTAATACTTCTACAAACACATTTTTGAAGGATGTACAGTATCGTCTAATTATCGTTATTGACCAAATCCAAGAAATATCGAGATCTGTCAGTATCGCACACCTCTAGTTTCTGTTCTATCAGAGATGGCATTTTTCAGGGACACTGATAAGAAATTACAACCCTTTTGTTTTCACCTCACCATACTGACTCTGATAAACTCTTGAGGGAGACACGTCCCCCCTACCCCCTCAAAACTACTCCTATGCTTAAATCCAAATTATTGGGTTCCAGAGTTCTTTAGCTCCTTAAACTGTACCTCAGCGGAAACATGCCTGTAGAGCTAGTCTTCATTTATTCCATAAATGTCCTCATTCTAGTCCTTAAACACACTCATCCACTCTTTCCAGCCACCCACCCTTCCACCACATCCCCATCCTCCCCACACCCTATCCACACACGCATGCCCTCATGCCTTTAGTTTTATTTAACGACTCCTTCTCTTTCCAGGACAAGCCAAACAGGCTTCTGACTAAGAGAAACCTGGCCGTCTTGGTACCCCTTTCCTTTTTTGGCCTTCCTATCTGCTTGTAGCACTGGCATCCCGGAGCTCTCCCTGTGCTGTGTGGCTCAGAGTCTCATGCTTGCTTAAGGCTGGCGGTGGGAGGGGGGGGTGTCCTTATAACACGCAACCACTACTGACATCCACTTTACGTCCTGGGGGTGCATTCAAAAGATACAAGCAATTAACATGTGCTTGAAATTCTTTTCTGTAAGCCAAACAGATAGAACGTCTCAGCTGTGAAGACCTACCTGTACAGTAGCAGTATCGTATTCCAGCTGCTTAGTGAAACTGAATGGATCATATTTGGTCTCATGTCACACTGAGTGAATACACAATCATTGTTTAGATATGTTTGTGAATCCTGGTGACTCCCCTGCTGCAGTGCTCTAGAGTTCTTCTCGCAAACCGAATGTACCCTCGGGCATCAATATGACTTGACGATAAAGTGTATGCCTCTGGTTAACGCCACTATTGTGTACTATTGTGTTCCAAAGCCAAAAATCCTTGAGAGGATGAAACAAATCATGTAGGATTAACAGAACATGCTGTGTACGAATGCATGAATACTGTGTGTCTTCACTGTTTCAGTACAGAAAATGCATCATCTTGGTGAGATGGAGAGTTCGGTGTTGCACTGACATCCATCATGAACCAGGAACCTCCATTCGGTACAGTTTGAGTGTGAATCACTCAGAACTGTCTAGTGATGCAGATCTGAAGAAATGAGCATGTGGGCTCATGCGACGCATGATGGGAGAGCCCCTGCAAGGCTTTATTTATCTTTTCCTTTGAGCCCTTTTTTAACCCTGTCTTTGTAACCGGGCTCTTTAATTGATGTTCTTGCTCCAAATAGCACCACTAATCATTGTGTTGGCCTAAATCCATTTGCGTCGTAGCGGGATGCGATTCGTTTTTGCCATGGCTTGCCATGGTGGAGACCGTAGAGACTGTAGATGTTCATCTTCTGTCAGCTACAGTGCATGTTAGCAAGAGTGTTTGTGCATTGGTCTAGTGATGAATGATGATGAACTTGTTGTGTTTCCCTATCTAAGTGACCTTCGACAATAGAGTGCTCGATTCGGCTCTGTGTCTCTCAGTGTAACACCATTGACCTCATACACTTCACATGTAGAACCAGTAGAGGGTGCAGTGTGGAATCAAGGAGCACTGTCCTCCTTGCTTTCAGCATCTGTGCTGGCTCTCACTGAGCTGCTCTCGCTTTGTACTCCCTCCCCCCCACTGCGCTGTAGGCCACCATCATGTCTGGCAGTACGCTGAGTTTGAACCACGACACCGCACCCGCACGCTGCCAGCTGGGCAGACAGGCCAGCTTTCAGGAGCGTGGCAGCAACAAGTCGCAGTACAACCAAGCAAACCGCAGCAACACGCTGCCCAGCGACGGTGGACGCAAAGCCTTCGCCATGAAGAAGATGAAGCAGGAGATCACAGACATCATGGCTTCAAACCCTGTAGAGCTACACAAGGTAACCATACATATTACCACTGCAGAGCTTGCTAATACAGTGGTACCTCGGTTCTCGTCTTTAATTCGTTCCACAAGGCTTGTCGAGAACCGAAAACGACGAGTACTGAGCCAATTTTTCCCATAAGGAATAATGTACAGTGGTGTGAAAAAGTGTTTGCCCCTACATGGTCCTGTGTGAAAAGAAACCTATTCATACCTGTTCATAGAAACCTATTCATACCACACTCAGTGAGAAGCACAGGAACCTTAAAGTGGCATGGCCATGTGTGCAGCATCTTTGCAGCATGTCCTGCTCTGAAGCAAATGGCTAGAATTGTTGTACTGTTATACTGACACAATTCAATGTCTTATTTTTACTGGTATATCACCCACCACCACATCAAATGTGTCAACTTTACTGAAATCTGGCTGTAGGATATGTGTCTGCACATGCCTGATCTTTTATTTTGTGCAGGTGAGTCTTATCAAGGAGTCTGACGTGGATGACTTCGGCTTTAGTGTGTCTGATGGGCTTGAAGAGAAAGGAGTGTATGTCAACAACATCCGCCCAGGGGGTCCTGCTGAGCTCACCGGGCTTAAACCTTTTGACAGGCTCTTACAGGTAAAACATCGCCCTACATCATCCAATAAAGCTATTAAACATGTTCTCAGCACTGTAGGCCAGAACTGGCATCCAAAGTTTGGAGAACCTCTCTATGCTAACTCACAATCTGTGATCTGAGATGCAAACATACACAAAACCTCAGTGTTATTATCCTGATGACATTTCACACAGCATCGCCTCGTTTAGATAACGCAAGACCACACAGCAGTGGAATAATGCAGTACGCAGTCTTAAACACGAAAGGTCTCATTAGCATAGTGGTCTGATCGGCCATTCTTTTAAGTTTAATAGTGTCATTGAAATCTAACAGGAGGTTGTTGCATTTTCTACATGTTAACTTTTTATGATTTCTTTTTGTTAATGTCATAAATACTTTTTTGCCCCACTGTAGAAGCACTTTGTAGTTCTACAATTACTGACTGTAGTCCATCTGTTTCTCTACACACTTTGTTATTCCCCTTTGCTCTGTTCTATAATGATCAGGACCCCCACAGATCAGGTACTATTTAGCTGGTGTTAGTTTGTGTTGTGCTGGTACACTTGTTTAAGACATAGCAGTGCTGCTGGAGTTCACTTTCTGCTTTCTGCTTCACTTTGTAGACGTAAAGTCAGAGATAGTAGCTCATCTGTTGTTGCACAGTTTGTGTTAGTCATCCTGTAGTTAGTCATCCGCGGCCTACAGGATGCTGGTGGCTGGACACTTTTGGTTGTTGGACTATTTTCAGTCCAGCAGTGACGCTGGGGTGTCCAGAGATGTCCAGCAGCACTGCTGTGTCTGATTCACTCATACCAGCACAACACACACTAACACACCACCACCACATCAGTGTCACTGCAGTGCTGAGTATGATCCACCACCCTAACAGTACCTGATCTTTGGTGGTCCTGTGGGGGTCTTGACCATTAGAGAACATAGTAAAAGGGAACTAACAAAGTATGGAAAGAAGCAGATGGACTACTATGGTCTGTAATTATAGAACTACAAAATGCATCTATAGGGTCAGTGAAACTGATAAAATGGAAAGTGACTGTAGAAACAAGGACCTAAAAAAGTGATTGGTGAGTGTTATAGATGGTTCCAGCAAAGATGGTGGATGCATGTAGAATAAATGGTATGTTCCTATGACCCTCCTCCCTCAGTGGAGGGGTCAGCATGCAGTGAAGAATATTGACAAGAGGAATTAGGTTTGTCCATATTGAGAAGTATGAAGTAGTTTATTTACCTAATACTTTCGATGAAAAAATATCTTAAACCCATCAACAATGTTTTGAATGAAGGTTTGGGCACTCTAACAACTGGGTGAGTTTGGAATAAATAGTTCGGTCCTAAGTACATTGAAGTGTGTGTAAATTTTGTGGGAATTGTTCTGGAAGAGTGGCAAAGCATATAGTGTTGGTAGCTCACAGCTCCAGGTTCTGGAGTTTGAACCAAAGCTCTCACTACTAATTCTCCCACATACACTGTTGGTTACCTAACATTTTGCAAAAACCTGGTAAATATGTTGCTGTGGTTATGTGGTAAATGTGTATGAAAAAGTATTTCTTCTATCAGACTAAGGCTACAGATATCCACAATGTTGGACAGATGCCTTCAGATTCTTTAGTCTTAAATGTACAGATTTTCTCAATGTTCTTTCTTGCTTTTTTGTAATAATATACATCAATGGTAATATCCTAACTATTTTTCATAGGTGTTTTATAGGTATTTTTAAGGCAATTTTAGCTTCTTTGATTCTTTAGTATATGAAATAAAAAAGAATACAGTGGCACCTCAGTTCTCATCATTAATTCGTTCCAGAAAGCTTGTCAAGTACTGAAAACTAGAAGTACTGAGTAAATTTTCCCATAAGGAATAATGTCAATTGAATGAATCTGTTCTAGACCCCCAAAACCCCCCAGACCAAAATCCACACTGTATAAGACATTATATGCATTAATGTGAAAGTAATTTATGATTTACATTGACACTTACATTAACCAACAGTTGGACAAAATCATTAACACAAACCTTGTTTTATATTAAAGTGTTGAAAATCTCATGTAATTTAGTGAGTAATTGATTGAACATGAAAAGCAAAATACTTACTCTATTGGTGAACTCCACTAGCATAGCTGCTAATGCTAACTGCAGCCTGTGTTCTGGAGGATTTGGTTTCTGTGTTGCTTTCGGTTGGCTCATAACATTTTTGGACCCATGGAGACTTATTTACTAAGAATATAGTACTGTAGATGCAGTGTTGTGCCAGTTCACAGCTTTTCTGAACTAGTTCAAGTTCAGTTCATACATGCTCAAAGTGAACAGTTCACGTTCAAAGTTCACAATTTTAATTCTGAACTAGTTCAAAGTTCAGTTCATTTTACTTTTTTCGTGAGATATTCAAATAAATACTTTTTTTCACACTACAAGCTAGAAATCGCTATACATCTTTTTTGAAAACTGCTACATTGTAGACAATTTGATCATGACACTGCAATTGTGTACGCGGCGTTGGCTGCTATGGACTACCCCCGACTCTGCTGCAATTCATCACGGGTAAGGTAACGTCGTGCGGAAGCCCAGTATGTTATTAACTAGCACAGTATGTTAAATTCTATCTCTCAGCCGGACACTACGTGGCCCGCATGCATTGCGCACACAATTGTCAAACCATTTCTGTCTGGTGATACATGATTTAAGCCCCCTCGGCACAAGCAATGAAGAATACAGGAGGGAGGAACTTTCTCTCGTTGCGTTTCAAAAGAGAAAACAGATGTCACTCAGTTTTCAATGGAAAACAAATTCCAACGTTCATTTACAGTGATGTCTGCCGTTCATGACACATAATGTGAACTAATTCACGTCCAAGTTCTTTATTAAAAAATGTGTTGCGTTCAGTTCAACGTTCACGAAAAAACAAGCGTGTTCAATGAACGCGTTCTTTTGAACTCGTTCACACACAACACTGTGTAGATGTAAACATAAAGAAAAACACAATAAACAGCGGAGATCTTCACTGAGCAAGAGCTATTATGAATCTGAATCACTGTGTACTGAATCGTGAATCGAGTTTCAACTGAACAGAGTCGCACAGCTCGACTCGTACAAGCTTAAGCAATTGTGCCAAGTACCGAGCAAACAACGAGAGCGGAGACAATTTCTTTAGTCAGAATGCATCGAGAACCGAATTCAGCGAGTTCTGATGTGGTCGAGAACCGAGGTATCACTGGAATTTATTGTTCATGATGGATTCTTTTCAGTGTCTAATATAACATGTCCACTGCACTGCTGACTTTATTACATTGTTCACAGATAAACCATGTCCGAACTAGAGACTTTGACTGCTGCTTGGTGGTTCCTCTCATTGCTGAGTCTGGAAACAAGCTGGACCTGGTGATCAGCCGAAATCCAGCCTTGGTCCCATGCTCAGAACTGAACCAGCTGCCCAGTGAGGAGCTGAGTGAGGGCTGGACAGATCCTGCTGAGCCCCTGGCACAAGAGGCAGCTCAAATGAATTCCAGGATTGTGGGGTCAGAGGACAATGACCCCAATAAGACCTTATAGCAGAGTCCCATCCACGACACGTTCCCAGTACAGGCTCGAGTCCTCCTCATGGTGCTAAGTGAATTCCTCCCTAGAGCTCCCCCTGCTGGAGTGAGCCGGAGTTCGTCTGTCCTATAGCACACCCAGTCTCTTCCCTGAGCCACAGCATGAGCCACACACACTGGGAGGGCCCTCTCCTCACCTGCTGCCTGTGTACTTCAAATGACACAACGGAGGGAGACCATACTGACTTCTAAATACTGAGAAACTTTTAAAAAAAAAACAAAAAAAAAAATCCACAAACTGAACCAGTGCCA
The DNA here is from genome assembly GCA_025084515.1 of Ancistrus triradiatus. Classification (NCBI taxonomy): domain Eukaryota; kingdom Metazoa; phylum Chordata; class Actinopteri; order Siluriformes; family Loricariidae; genus Ancistrus; species Ancistrus triradiatus. The sequence continues at coordinate 298,111 of JAJAGP010000665.1, read as the reverse complement.
TCCTTCATTTTTACTGGGGGGGTGAAACAAAAGAAACAAAGGGAATCACTGAGACGTTTACACATGATGGACTGGCTGCTCTTACTGTGTGTGTGCGTGTGTGTGTGTGTGTGTGTGTGTGTGTGACAGAGAGGGACAGAGAAAACAGGACTTTCCTAGTGAGTCTCGGCCAGTGCAATCCCCGTGTTGTGTTTGCAAAATGCTCTTTGTTCCAAACTCAGCTGTTTACCTTGGTGTCCTCCACCCCTCCTCTAGCTCTTTTTTTCTAGTAAACCCGTCTGTGTATTGTGAATAATCCTGTAATTCTGTAATTCCTCACAAGTCATGCCAAGTGATGTCTCACTCAACAAGAAACGAGCTCAGAAAACTGAACCAGTGAAACCAATAGCCATTTCCAAACATTTTCCAAGCAAAAATGAGCCAGCCTGTGCAGGTTGGCTAAACATAATGCATGAGACCTTTTTCTGTACCTTTTTTCTAATGGTAAAAGTACTACTGTACAGGAAAGTAAAAAAAAACTTGGTTAACTTGGTACTTAAATAGAAAAAAACACACACAATATCATCTGTTTGGACATTGGGCTAATACTGAATTGTAAGGATAATATAGGTACTAGTGAGTAGGCGCTGAGGCACCTTATCTTCAAACTGGACAGAAGTCTATTTTTATTAGTAGAGGCAAATGGTTTATAACTGAGCTGTGTGCAGTCTGCGTGCTGGTAGGGATACGATAGTCAGTCCATCATAACATGCTGCCTTTTTGCAGGTTACCAGTGCGATACAGATGTTGATTACAGATGTCTTTAAGTGCTTGATGAACGCATGTCTAGTTAAACCCCAGGTACTAACTGTAATGGACCAGTCTATTGCTGGCACAAAGCAGAGACCAAGTATCCTCTCCAGTCTGTATCCAAATCAGCCACACATTAAAGGAATACTCTAGCATCGGCCAATTTTAGTAACTTTCATGGTCTCATCAAGGATGCTTGGGTGGAGCAGTGGTCAGTAGCTCATCACCAAGGAGAAGCTACCACTGTTGGGTCCTTGAGCATACTCCTTAACAGATTGTAAGACTGTATCAATTGTAAGTCAGTCTGGATAAAGGCATCTGCTAAATGACGTAAATGTACAATTCTTCATGTCAGAGGAAGGGAGGATCAGACATGGATCATCTCTCTGCTGCTACAGCTGCCACATTGGCTGGTTGAGATGCAGGCAAAGATGGCGGCTGGATGTGGTAGAAGTGGCATGTTTCTATGGCCCACCTTCCTTGGCAAAGAATAAAAGAATATTGACAAGGGGAATTGGGTCTGTCCAACTTGGAGAAAAGGGGGGAACATCCAAAGCGAGTCCCTTCAAAGTAATACTTGTGCGGAAGAATCCTAGAAAGCATCCTATAAAAATGTTTTGTTTGAACGATTAGGGACTCTAACAACCCGTGAGTGTTGGTAGCTCACAGCTCCAAGTTCTGAAGTTTGAACCAAAGCCCTCACTACAGTTTATCCCATATACCCTCGGGTTACCTCCTACCTTCAACAAACCTGGTAATGGATTGGATGCTTTAAATGGCTTAAAAGATGTAGACAAAAGTTTGAATAAGGGGGAGTATTCCTTTAAGACAGTGGTATTCAGTTATTCTGGTAGAGCCTCTACTGGCCATAGATCTGGAAAATTTCTCCAAACTTCCCCATAAGCACGAACTGTAAGCACATAAAACAACAAACACCCAATGAGACAAAACAGCAAAAGTCTCCATTGATGGTAGCTAATTATGAATAAATATAAATATAATTGCCACCAGGGGACCTTCCACAATTTTAATACCAGTCCTTGAGCTTGAGGCTGTAAAGTGGTTGCAACATGTGAGAGATGAGTGTGAAAGGGATCGCAAGTAAAGCTGAAAACAGTTCCATTTCATCTCTATCCATTCCAAAGTGAGGATAAAACATTTTGGAGTTGAATTTTTAACTGGTTGGAGGAACACTTGTTTTTTTGTAATGTCAAGCATGAAATTAAGAGACACAAGAGGCCTGGAGCAATTTCTAGTCTATAGTCCTCCCTTGTTTAAGTGAATATGAATTTATATCTACTGTATGTGGTACCAGTATGGTTTTCTATGTTTAATGTTTTTTTTTTCAGAGGTCATAAGCCCTAAGGGTATACAAATTATTTGTAAAGCAAAAAAAGACAGCAGCACTAGTGTGTTAAATGCTGTGAGAATGGGGTTTGGCAGTCTGTTGCATCAGTCAAGGAAACACACTACATAAAAAAAAAAAAAAAAACACGTGTAGCTTTGTTTGTTTGTTTGTTTGTTTTTTTTAAATGGATGACTGATCTTACCCTGGCTTTCGATGAATAGCGATAGCCTGTCGTCTGTGCTCACACACCCTGACTACTCACTATTTAAAATGGCACATAGCGGTCCAGTCTGATAACTGATCATAGCCTTATCAGGTTCCTTTATAGAGGCTTGTTTGTTTGCTTTCTGCACTTCCCTCTAGTGTAGCTTCATTCCCCAGTCGCATGCACTGGATCTGAGACGGCCTCAGTTGTTCCTGCTGACCTCTCATTCTGAGTTATGTCTGTTGAGAAGTCCAAAACCGCTTTTTCAACACCTCAGCTTCACCACTGAGTTACTGCAAGTAACACGTAGTGACATGCAAGTATTTTCGTTTCAGCCGTTTCCTATTTTAATATTCTTTTTTGTAGAATCATTTAGTGGCTTTTAAGCACTGCCAGTTAAAATAGTGGGTATCCATTTTCAGTGTCTGATGAATTACTGACTCAAGTTCACTGTTAGGTCCCTGAAATATTGTATTTTTATTTCTAATGGACAGGTATTATGAGCTGTAAAGTATTTTTGTACAAATTTAATACTTTGTTAGCATGATATTTATCGTCTATGTATAACTTTGGGGATTCCTACAGCTGTAAACCTTTATATGGCCGACAGAAAGAGAAACAATAAAAAGATAAAGAGTGGACAAATCCTCCTGAGGTGAGTTCTTGTAGAGTGCGTTTTTTCATCTTTAGAAAGTGCACACACACGCACCTCCAGGGAGCATGGATGGAGATGAGATGATGATGATGGTCTTAAGGCGTCTTCAAGTTTCTGAGGTTTATTTGAATCTGCAGTTAGACATTACAAACTACTTGGAGAGCGTGCCAGAAGTCAGCTTCTTTCATCCATTCACAAATGTACACATCAGGAGTTTCCCAGGAGCTACTGGATATTTGACTGAAGCTAGGTTTATATTCAGGTGAGACAAAGTAGAACCTTCTGGCGCTATATGTTCCAACTGGTTTGTGGTGTTAAAATAAGGACATTTTTACAGGAAAAAAAAAAATTGTTGGAGGCTCAGTAATGTGGTGGTGCTTTTTTTCCTTCAAACTCCCTAGGATGTTGGACCAGTGGCATTTACCCCAAACTTGCTGCCGATGTAGCCATCATGCTCAACCTTGTGTTAAGTTGCATCACTGTCGCTATTGCAAATGCGAATGAGACTTCCTTAATGAAACTGGCAAACTGCCCAGTCACTCACCTGGAAGGATGGATGATGAAACCACTTGAAGGTTCCCCCACTTCAGTTATACCTGGCGGAGGATCAAGACTGAATTGAGTTCATTATTATTTCAGTCAGAAGCAGACAAGTGTCAAGCTCCTCTATGCTCTGCCCATCACCATACTGAAACCCCCACAACCTGTAAGGTGGGCTGTGCGCATTGCTATAGCCATGATGGTGCAGTTGTAGCAAGGCTCTGTTTAATATACGGGTCTGCGCCATTTAAAGACCATCCGATCATTTCAACGTTGGTTTGCTTTAAAGCCTGAGGACTTACAAATCGTAATAAAGTAATACAAGGAACTAAAAAGTTATCTTTTAACTCCAGGTGTGGTGGTCATAAATGGCTGGTTACCTCAAGTCACGTTTGGACTAAAGACCTTTCTAATTCAGTTGATGTATTTAGAGACTTTTTTGTGCAAGCTACTCGTGTATGACTTTCCGCCACTTAGCCCTGGCTCACTGCTGGTATTCCACTGCAGCTCAGTATGACTGAAATAATAGAGATCATTACAGTTGTGGTCATATAGTACATTGGTCGAGCAGCCAGTTTATACTAATAACAAGGTATGTACACGAGTGCAGTGGCGGATCATGACTGTTACAGTGATGCCTTCAGTTTGGGGCATAAATGCCAAGAAATAATTAACAAATACAGTGAGTATATGTACGGGTGCATACATTTAAAGTCAGTGTGTGATAAACATAGCTAACATAGCCAAGAGAGCTTTCCTAAATTGTAAATGAATAGCTAACAATGCAAAGCCTAGGGACATCTGAAACAGAACTTCAGAATGATTAAGTATTAAAATCAGCACACATTCAACCCAAACATCTCAGCCCCAGCACCAAGAACAAATAACAAAAGCTTCATCAAATATCAATTTAGAACCCGTAATAAACCACACGTTCACTTCCACCATCAAAACGATCCAAACAAATTAACTATCAATCAACAAATTTGAGTACACTTCTCAGAACAAACAAAGCAACACTGCATTCGTTCACATTCAAATCATTCACATTTAGCTTTAATCAGCATCAACATAGATCAAATTACTGTGCATTCGTCCCAAACATAAAGCCTAACCTTAAGGAAGCCAGCTTTGATAAACACAAATTAGGCACTCATTAGAACGATAGGAAATGTAACTTGAAAACATGTACTTTCTCTACTGTTAAAGCTTCCTTAATTCTGTTGTATATCTAGTGCTTAGAAAAGCCCTGTGAGGGACATTTTTCTCTCTTGAAAGTGGTCTCAACCATCAGTGATCTACAATAGTGCTTGAAAGTTTGTGAACTCTTTAGAACTTTCTATATTTCTGCATAAATATGACCTAAAACATCATCAGATTTTCACACAAGTCCTAAAAGTAGATAAAGAGAACCCAGTTAAACAAATGAGACAAAAATATTATATATTATATTACATATTAGTGAGTGGAAAAAGTATGTGAACCTTAAGGTGAAATTACAGTCAGGTGTTTTCGGTCAGTGGGATGACAATCAGGTGTGAGTGGGCACCCTGTTTTATTTAAAGAACAGGGATCTATCAAAGTCTGCTCTTCACAGCACGTTTGTGGAAGTGTATCATGTTACAAACAAAGATTTGAGGACCTCAGAAAAAGAGTTGTTGATGCTCATCAGGCTGGAAAAGGTTACAAGACCATCTCTAAAGAGTTTGGACTCCACCAATCCATAGTCAGACAGATTGTGTACAAATAGAGGAAATTCAAGACCATTGTTACCCTCTCCAGGATGTGTTCGACCAACAAAGATGTACCCCAAGAGCAAGGGCGTTGTAATAGTTGGCGAGGGGTCACAAAAGTGGACCCCAGGGTAACTTCTAAGCAACTGAAGGCTCTCTCACATTGGCTGTCTAATGTAATGTTCATGAGTCCACATCAAGATAAAAACACTGAACAACAGTGGTGTGCATGGTCAGGGTTTGCAAGGAGAAAGCGCACTGCTCTCCAAAAAGAACATTTCTGCTCGGTCTGCAGTTTGCTAAAGAATCACAGGACAAGCCAGAAGGCTATTGGAAGAATGTTTTGTGAGGGATGAGACCAAATAGAACTGTTTGGTATAAAAAAAAAGAAAAATTATGTTTGGAAAAAAAAGGAAAACACTGCATTCCAGCATATAAGAACCTAATTACCCATCTGTGAAACACTGGTGTGTGGAGTACCACAGGGTATCATGGTTGGGGACTTGTGTTTACTGCATCTGGGGCCAGGACGGCTCTGCATTCAGCTTGATGGAACAATGAATTCTGAATTATATCAGAGAATTCTAAGCGTAAAGGAAAATGTCAGGACATCTGTGACCGTGAAACTGAATCTCAAGAGAAGGTGGGTCCACACAGCCAGCAAGTGTGACAACTACCCTTAAGCACACAAGCCGGTCTACCAAAGAAGGGTTATATAGAAGAATAAAGGTAATGTTTTTGGGAATGGCCAAGTCAAAGTCGTGACCTTCAATCCAATGGAAATGTTGTGGAAGGACCTGAACGCGAAGCACGTTATGCGAGCAGATTTAATGTGTGAGAAACCCACCCAACCATCCCAGAGCTGAAGCTGTTACCTGTAATGACGGAATGGGCGAATGGGCCCAAAATGACTCCAAGCCGGTGGTGCAGGACTGATCAACCAGATATCAGGAAACGTTGTTTAGTTGCAGTTATTGCTGCACGGGGGTCACAACCACCAGATACACGGATAAAACAAAGGTTCACATACTTTTGCCTTCTAGGGAGGGACTGATACTGCAGCAGGATAATGGCTCAAAACACACCTAAAAGCCTTGCTAACAACAAACTGTAACCGACGGTCAAAGAAGATCAGGGGAGTGATTTTTAGTTTCTTCTTTTTTCATTATTGCTTTCCATATTCTCATCACTTTTCTCTCTGTTCAGATGCTCCTTTCCCTTATCCTCCATATTGTATTATCTCACATTTCCTGTCTTGTTCATCTTATTCTGCAATAATCATTTGCTCTGACTGATCTGACCCATGCTAAACACCGAGTGATGTTTTGTACTTTTGCCCTATCAGTTCAGGCTACGCTAGCTGCATAAAACAGACGGGAGTTCGTGCTCAGAAATCCACGATTAAAAAAAAAAAAACAACCACAACTTTAGACTTTATGAATTTTTTTACTTACTCCAATGCTGTCATGTTTTTAGTGGTGCATACCAATGTTTTACTCGGGCACGAGCAATAGTAAATTGAGTCTAATGACACCCATGACAGTCATTTAGTCTGCATTAGGAACTGAGCATCAAAGCAATAAAGACTATGGACCGACTGCACCAGTTTTGGACTACCTGCTGTCCTTAGCAGGCTACTCCCCCTGGTGGTCATTTATACTCTTAAAATGTCCTGAAAAGGAGTTCACTGATCTAAAGTGTCAAGAGTTGCAGTGAAAAGTGTGTAACAGACCACCTTTTGCATTTTTTTTAAATAGTTATGTGGATGTATTGGGGTAAAAGACTCTGAGCGCTTCCCCTGGTTGTAATTTGTTCTGAACAAAAACTGTTGTGACATAGAATGACAATTTGATTCTGGCTTAGGCATCATATACTCATTTAACTAATCAGTTTCTGACTTTTTGTTCTAAATGTAGAGAAGAAGCTTCAACTAGATGTCTTGATGGATAATCTAGGCTTATAACTAAACTCCCCTTGCTATAATGCAAAGAATCTCATCCCAAACATTTATGGGTACTCTACAGATGCAATGTCCTATATGTCCTTTATTGCCACACATTAACAGCTGTAAAGTGTATGCATCGTGTGGGACTTCTTACAGTTTGTGGCCAAGCTTATAAAAAATTAAGAACCGCTGCTATAAAATTAATCAGTAGTTAAACTATTATTGTGATCTATATTAATGTTACATGCCTGTTTAGTCATTCTGGATTGGATGGAATGTGCCCGCCATAGGATGAGAGACTAGATGGTAAGATAAATTCTGTTTCTTTTTTTTATTTTAATTCCATTGCTATTTTGGTGCTCGTGGTGGCTTGCATTGTGAAGTCCACTTGGCCTTAGATTGTTTCCATGACATAATGATTGTTTCCAACTAATGAATTCCAAAACACTAGATCATATAAAAACATAAAAAGGAGCTTGAACATTCTTCACTAGTCCACCACTATGGTGGACCTGAGTTCAAGTCCTGTAAATACCTTCTGGGCAGGTCAGACAACACTGGTACTACTGGCCATGCCTGAAGGAGGGGAGTCCAGTTGAGGTATAATCTCCAACACTGAAACTGACTTCTGATGTCCAGCCCAAGGCATGCTCGTGCACGTGGTTCCGTCCAACTGTCTTGACCAGAAACTGTATATTGTACCTACAAAACCAGCAACAATGCTGAAACTGATGTCCTCAAACCAGCAAAACTCCAAGTCAAGTCAAGTCAGATCTACTTATATAGCGCTTTGTACAACGAAGCATTGTCTCAAAGCAACTTTACAAGTTTAGATTATCTCCTAATAACTACGTCCAATCCCAAATTGAGCAAGCCTAGGGCGACTGTGGCAAGGAAAAACTCCCTGAATGTTATAGGAAGAAACCTTGGGAGGACCAAGACTCAAAAAGGGACCCAACCTCCTTGGGCGGCGTAGATGATAAATCTAAGAACGAAACTAAAGTCATGGAGTCATAGTTCGAATAAAATGTGAAATATGCACATCGGCATTAAGTGGTCTGGGTATGGTGGGGCCAAGTCAGTGTCACTTATGTAATGAGAAAGTCCAACTTTCAAACAGCATCTGGTCATCCTTTGGTGGTCCCTTCCATTGCAGGAAAGAGGGTGTGTTGACAAACGGCATATTAGCAGACAGGCTATAGGCAGTAATTGTATACCTGTGGAATTATGATGATTAAATAAAAGCGTAGTATTAGAACGGCAATTGTTAGAAGTGAAATCCCGGGTGTAATAATTTCTGTTCATTCTTATGTATTATTATTCCAACAGAATCTCTGCTGTTTTCATTAGGGCATTTCCTTTCCGACAGTCTGTTATTAATAACGGACAGGTGCACTACTGTAATTGTCTCTGCAGTTATGGGACATGGACGTCCACATTGTCATAAGCCACTGCTTATAGGAAGGTCTGGATAACATCTAAATGTCTAAACCTTAATCTCTTAGAGGGTAAAAATCACACAGGGCAGGATTACAGCAGAGACTACAACAGACTGCAAACTACAAGATCTTCTGTTTTGAGAGCAGCCTGTCTCCAGATTCAGTCGATTTACTCCCTGTAGCTGTTAAAATGATAATCGGTGAGAGCCCACACTACAAAGTATGCATACATGATCCCCATTAAGTAAGTAAGTCCAAGGTAGACGTTCTTAATGAAGATGTTTGGACAGTGTATATAAAACTATGAAGGACCTTAAAATATTCTGCATGTATTAATGCTCTCTGTCTTTTTTAGACTCACAGAAGTGGGCTGTTATTCTCTCCATGGGAGGCTTTATCTAATATTAATTGTGGGGATGCTGTTGATTTCTAAACCAATGTTTCACAGAGAAGATGCAAGAAAGCTTACCCAGAAATGTCTGCAGTGATTATACATTGTTACAGTTCCATTTAACAGGTCTAATTTTCTCAGGGCCCTTACTCACAGCATGCTACACTGAACATCTTACATCATCACCATCACACATCATTATCCCTTTGCCATTGTTGCACAAGATTGCTCAAGATCTTCTGCCCTTCATCTTTTCCATCATAAACAACTCCTTGATGTCTGGTCAAGTTCCTTCTGCCTTCTGTCATTCCTATCATGAAGAAGCCAGCACTCAACATCTCAGTCATCCATATCCACAGACTGGTATCACTCCTCTCAAAAACAGTTAAACATGCTGCCTACAATCAGTTGTCAGTCATACAGAAGGACCTGCAGGATCACAGCCAGTCTGATACCAAACACCACAGAAAGTGCCCTGATGGCTGTTTCTGAGAAGCTTCATTCTGCTGGAGCATTCAAACTTTCATCAGTTTTGATCCTTCTTGACCCTTCAGCAGCCTTTGACACAGTCAACCACAAGATGGTCCTTTCTGTCTTCTCCAGGCTTTTAATCACAGGCTCAACCTGGCAGTGGCTTGGATCCTACCTGCAGGGACAATCGTTTAAGGGATCCACATCGGCACCACATGCACTTGCAACTGGAGGTCTACAAGGCTCAGTTCTGGAACAGCTTATATTCTCTCTTTACACCCGGTCTCTTGGTGAAGTCTTAGCCTTTCATGGCTTCTCCTATCACTGCTATGCTGATGACACTGAACTCGTTCTCTCTTCTCTCTCATCTCACACGTATCTCAGCATGACTGGAGGGCATCTCATTAGCGATAGAAGCTCATCATCTAAAGCTAAACCACAGCAAAACTGAGCTGCTTTACATTCCTGGTGATGGATCCCCTTGTCAAGATCTTGTCAACCCAGGTAAACTCCTCCATCACATGCTCTGGGAATGCAAGAAACCTTGGAGTAATCTTTGATAACCAGTTGAGTTTGCTGTCTTCAAACTATGATTAAACACTAGTCTCTTCATTCAGGACTTAAGAGACTGAAAGTACACATGCATATTTTACAAAATATTACCAAAGAAATGTTCCCTTTGATTGTTTGTGGATATGTCTGCATCAGGTTCTAACAAGATTTCAGTTGGATTCTGTTCTTGTGATATTGCTTATTTGTACGAACAAGAAGTAATGTCTACTAAGAAGAAAGCAAAGCACTTCTGTAAGTCACTCTGGATATGGGCATCAGCTACATGCTTTGAGTGGCACATTGGCTCAGTGGGTAGCACTGTTGCCTCACAGCAAGAAGGTCCTGGGTTCGATCCCAGGTGGAGCAGTCCAGGTCCTTTCTGTGTGGAGTCTGAATGTCCGTGTCTGCATGGGTTTACTCTAGGTGCTCTGTTTTCCTCCCACAGTCCAAAGACATGCACTAGGTTACCTGGTTACGCCAAATTGGCCTGACCTACAACCCCTGGCAAAAAGTATGGAATCACCAGTCTTGGATGAGCACTCATTCAGACATTTCATTCTGTAAAACAAACTCAGATCAAAAACATGATACAATAATGAGGTCATTCCAAAGTGCGACTTGTTGGCTTTCAGGAACACTCAAAGAAATGAAGAGAAACTTCACCTCCTACCTACCCTACTACTCCTGCCTTCCCTCTCTCCTTTTTCCCATCCCTGACCTAACCCCTGGCAAAAAGTATGGAATCACCAGTCTTGGATGAGCACTCATTCAGACATTTTATTCTGTAAAACAAACTCAGATCAAAAACATGATACAATAATAAGGTCATTCCAAAGTGCAACTTGTTGACTTTCAGGAACACTTAAAGAAATGAAGAGAAAACATTGTGGAAGTCAGTGAATGTTACTTTCATTGACCAAGCACAGGGAAAAAAATATGGAATCACTCAATTCTGAGGAAAAAAGTATGGAATCATGAAAAACAGATAAACAAAAGACCATTCAAAATACATCACTAGTATTTAGTTGCACCACCTTTGGCTTTTATAACGGCTTTCAGTCTCTGAGGCATGGACTTGATAAGTGACAAACAGTATTATGCATCAATCTGGTGCCAACTCTCTTTGATAGCAGTTGCCAGATCAGCTTTGCAGGTTGGAGCCTTCTTGTGAACCATTTTTTACAATTTCCACCACAGGTTTTCAATTGGGTTGAGATCTGGACTATTTGCAGGCCATGACATCGGCTGAATGTGTCTTTCTCCAAGGAATGCCTTCACTGTTTTTGTCCTATGGCACGATGCATTGTCATCTTGGAAAATTATTTCATCACCTCCAAACAGCTGTTCAACTGAAGGGATGAGAAAACTGTCCAAAATCTCAATGTAAACTTGTGCATCGATAGAAGAATTAACCACAGTCATCTCCCCAGTGCCTTTGCCTGACATGCAGCCCCATATCATCATATTTCTTCAGGCAGGCCTCTTCATAAATCTCACTGGAACAGCACCAAAAAAAAGTTCCAGCATCATCACCTTGTCCAATGCAGATTCTTGACTTATCACTGAAGATAACGTTCATCCAGTCATCCACAGTCCATGATTGCCTCTAGTTAGCCCATTGCAGTCTTGTTCTTTTATATTTAGGTGTAAATGATGGTTTTCTTTTAGCTTTCCTGTATTGACATCCCATTTCCTTTAGGCGATTTCTAACGGTTCGGTCACATACATTGGCTCCAGCTTCCTCCCATTTATGCTTCATCTGTGTAGTTGTACTTTTTCGGTTTTCAAGACAAATGGCCTTAAGTTGTTTGTCTTGACGCTTTGATGTCTTTCTTGGTCTACCACTGTACGCTTTGGTTCTTTATTACAACCAATTCCATGGCTGTTCTGGATTTGTGTCCATGTATCTTGGATACAGGCTGACTGTGACACAGCCCACACACCATTCTTTGTAGAACCCACATGTATGTCGTAAGTGTACCTTCACTTTCATAGAAGTTTCACAAATCCTCTCTTTTGTTCAGAGACACTGTTCTTTGTTGGAGCCATGGTTCTTGCCACTCCACTTCGTCCAGCAGCCCTCTGAGGTGTCATGACTGCAGGTGTTTTTAACTGCAGACTAACGAGCAGATCTACTCTGAGGCAGGTGTCCATTTAGGGAAAGGAAATTGACTGGGTGTGTCCTTAATTTCTACCTCCAATTTGAGTGATTCCATACTTTTTTCCTCAGAATTGAGTGTTTCCATATTTTTTCCCTGTGCTTGGTCAATAAAAGTAACATTCACTGACTTCCACAATGTTTCCTCTTCATTTCTTTGAGTGTTCCTGAAAGCCAACAAGTTGCACTTTGGAATGACCTTATTATTGTATCATGTTTTTGATATATGAGTGGTTTTACCAAATGAAATGTATGATGAGTGCTTCATCCAAAGACTGGGGATCCATACTTTTTGGCCAGGGGTTGTATGACTTAGCTTCAATATAACCTTGAGTGTTGAGTGCAAGCTTGTGTCTGTTGTGTGAATGGCCTTTGATGTTGAAGAGCAACATTAAATTAAACAACTAAAATTTAAATGCAGTAAATGTAAAATTATCTCCATAATATCCTCCATTTCTATATTTAGGCTTCATCTTAATCATGTTAGCCTTATCCATGAGTCTCCAGGTTTTTTTTTCCATTCCGCTGGTAAAATCTGTGACATGTTTTACCATTTAAACACAATCTGAAATAAATTGAATTTAGCACAAACTATACAAACATCCAATAAGTGAGATGTCACTTGTAGGCAGGCTAATTCATGAAGGATTTTATTAACATTAGGGAGTTACTGAATCTCGTTAATGAACTGATTTCTAGTCAGAGTTAAAATACGGCTGTTAATCTGTTTGTTCGTATTTGCTGAAATGTAACAGTTGTAATGTCTCATTACAGCAATGATCAGTGGTTGTGTCATTGTTCTAATCACGGTAAGCCCATTATGCATTATATTCAGTGGAAAACCCCTAGGGATTGAGAATGTACAGTTCATATTGACTGCTGTACTAATAAAGTTTAACACAACAAATTACAGACATTCAACCATGCAAAAACTCATTTCAAGCACGTACTATACGATACTACCCTAGAGGCGACACTGAAACAGGGTCATATTCATTCATAATTAATGTGCGTTAGCTTAACCAGATACAATTCAATGAGGTTGGTACAAGAGGCATAAAAAGCGCCCAGTCCGTCTCTCTCTTTATCTCTCTCTCTCTCTCACACCACACACACACACACACACACACCTGCTATGGTGCTGTTTAAAATACAATTAATGTCCGAAGATGTACCAATAAGACCTTTCAGAACATTGATCAAAATACAATTGACCTACACAGCATTTCAAAGTTGTGCATGGTTTTAATATGCAGTAGAAAAGGGAAATTGAAATATATATATATTGTTGGGAATTTCCCCTGGCATTATGGCAATAACAGTATGGATGTGAACATAATGTTAAATAATATGGCAGTCTTTAGTTAATGTGTTTTAAGATGGCCCTGCTTAACATGGTTTAGGTTTTTTATGAAAGAAAGTCTGGATTTTCATATAAATGAAAGCGTTTACTCCTGACGCTGTGTTTCATTCAACCCCATAATGCAACCAAATATTAAAATATTGGTTTGATCCTTCAGGTGTTATTGGGTGTTATATGGAAGTGAAATCATGAAAGTCCCCACAACAGTCAGGCATGTCTGTGGTAAGTTTGTCTCTCACTTGAAATCTATAATTTTTTATTTATTTTTATTTTTTTACAATGTCTGACATTTTCTATCTCATCTTTTCAGGATTGCTATGGGTAAATCTCGTAGTTAGTTTTATGTAAATGTAAAGTGTTTTTGTAGCTATGAAGTACAAAAATATCTAAATTGTATTTAGACATGCTGTACGATGCTAGCTGCTAGCATCAACACACTGACAAACAGATTAGCACAAAATCTTGAACTCCCTGACCTTCACATTTCTTTATGTAACAGGGCTAAATATCTGTTACAGGGTTCAGTGTCTGGTACAACTTTCCAGTCTTTAGTGTAATTAGTTTTGTGTGTGTGTGTGTATGGTAGAGAGTTATTAATGAGAATATTTGCTAGTGGTTTACAGTATCAGCTCAATATACAGGGACTTTAATAATAAAGAATCATGTTCTCCTGCACTTTAAACTGTTTTAGGAGTATTACCATCATATTAATGCTTGTTGTTTTATTAACTGATAGTAGTAGATATATTAAAGGGCTTTGTAGACTAAGCAGGTTGTTGAGTTTTCTATACTTTTAAATTCAGCCAGGGCAAAAACAGCAACAGAGTAAAGAGAAATGCTGATCTGGAACAAAGCTGAATGTGAGAGTTGGAAAAGAGATGTTGAGGCTGGAAGAAAAGTATTGACGATCTAGATGAGAGATTTGAAGAGAGGTGGAGAGAAGCTGAAGAATGACAAAAGGAATAGGGCCTTACACAAAAAGCGCTGGGCCGGTTTGGCCTACATATACCTAGAAGTGCCGAGAGCCGGTCATTTGAACGCTGTGACTTCCTACTAGTAGAGCCGTGCTGGATTTGTCTACTTAAAGGTAGCTAATGCGATCAAAAGACAACCGAGTCTTCAGACAAACACGCTGTTATTGATACACAATGGTCGCTAGATGGCGCTTCTTGCACAAAAAAAAGTTTGGTTACAATTGGGATAATGTCATTCCTTTACTGTCATTCCTAATGTCATTTCTATTCCATTAGAGCGGTTCTTGTCCCTTCCATCATTCAGAACATTGACATCATTAGCCCTGTTTTCTATGCCCATAAACATGAATTATTTTAAATACGAGTTTAATTTATTCTTTAATTGTCTTTAACTGTCTTATCCAGCTGTGCTATTTGTTTTTAAACCTTAGCACTGGTGGAAAATCTTTAGCCTGTACCTGTGTACACGAGGGCATTTTATTCATTGTGTCAACAATGGTGGTTTGTTCACCAAAAGATTGTTTGCAAGCATCAGTGAGATGTTGAAAGTCTTTACCATAGACTTTACCATTTAGTTTACCATAGTCTATACACCGAGTCACATGATGATGAGTTACACACATGGACATGAAATAAAAATGCGTATTTTAATTATCCACTTTTAAAACGTTCACATTTTAAATTGTTTTTGCTTCTGTAATGACATCATAAAATTAGAATTGATCTTGACATATAGCTATATCTATCTAACCATCCATCTCTCTATATATTTATATTTTATCTATATATTTGTTTATTTATGTTCACGTCTGAATCGCATAAAACCAGTGCAAGAGAAACCCTTGCAACCCCTGCTGACAGAAAATACAACCGCAGTCTTGAAAGGCTTTAAATAACATGGCCAAAAGCAATTCTATAAGCAAGTTCACACAAATGGGAGTGAAATGGCTTGAAACTAGCTTGCACCAGTGTGATTTTCCAAATTTAAGGATGCTGGATGATGAAATGCACACTTCTTGAAAAAGTCATTAAATTTAGGGTTCTGGAATTTGACCTAGTTCCAAGAGAGCTTTTTTTTTTGACACTGCGGTCACCAGACCACTGCTTGACGCTTATAGGCACACTATATTGCCAAAAGTATTGGCTCGTCTGCCTTCACATGCATATGAACTTGAGTGACATACCATTCTTATCACTGCATAGGGTTTAACATTATGTCAGCCCATCCTTTGCAGCTCTAACAGCTTCAACTCTTCTGGGAAGGTTTTCGACGAAGTTTAGGAGTGTGTTTATTTGAATTTTTGACCATTCCTCACTTGTGAGGTCAGACACTGATGTTGAACGAGAAGGCCTGGCTCACAGTCTCTGCTCTAAATCATCCAAAAGGTGTTCTATTGGGTTGAGGTCAGGACCAGTCAAGTTCTTCCACAATAAACTGGACTGTGGTATCATAGCGGTTAAGATGCTGGACTGTGGACCAGAAGGTCCAGGGTTCAAATCCCACCTCTGCCAAGCTGCCACTGTTGGGTCCTTGAGCAAGACCCTTAACCTACAATTGCTTGGATTGTAAGACTGTATCAATTGTAAGTCGCTCTGGATAAGGGCTAAATGCTGTAAATGTAAATGTAAACTCGCTCATCCATGAAGGGGCCATCCCCAAACTGTTGTCACAAAGTTGAGAAAATGAAATTGTCCAAAATCTCTTGGTATTCTGAAGCATTAAGATTTCCTTTCACTGGAACTAAGGGGCTGAGCCCAACTGACAGAGAACACGTCTCCACTGCTCTAGAGTCTAGTGGTGGTGTTCTTTACATCACTGCCTACGATTCTTTGCATTGAGCTTGGTGATGCAAGGCTTGGATGCAGCTGCTCGGCCATGGAAACCCATTCCATGAAGCTTTCTACGTACTGTTCTTGAGCTAATCTGAAGGCCACATGAAGTTTGGAAGTCTATTGTGCCTCACTATGCACCTCATAGTGTGTGTGTGTGAGAGAGAGAGAGAGAGAGAGAGAGAGAGAGAGAAAGAGTATAGCTGTGTACAAGTATGATTTCTTAAAGTCAAATATTTACTGATTTAATGTCTTCCACTGATTTGCTTACGTACTTGTATGTATGTTTGTTTCAGACAATATGAGCAGGGGAAGAAAAGGTGAAGAAAGACAAGTTAAAACAGCAGATAGAGGAACTAAAGGGCACTTGTTCGAAAGAGGAAGTTAAAAAAAATATTCAAAAAAAGGCTCCAACATTTAAGTTAGAAGGACTTGTTTTTGTCTTCAGTAAAATAAACAATATGTAACATTAGCATGTGTTTGTGTATATTACATCTGAAAAATAAGATAAGAAAAATTGAAATGACATGAAATCCCTGCACATTCCTGAAAATGTTGAGATGGATGATACATTACTTTTTAACATGCAGTAGATGGCGACTGACATTTTCTTTTATTTATGTGATTAGTTACAAGGAACATCTAAAGAGTTCATGTCAGATATGATCAGAAAGCAATTATGAACATGCAGAGTTGAAAATTACAAAATGACTGTGATGAGGTAGAATGCGGCATGACTTTGAAAATCATGCAAATTATACCACAGTTAGTTCCGACCCCCAGTTTGAGGATCTGATAGATGTTATTGGAGTGCCAATATTGCACTTCGAGTATTACTCTGCCAGGCATAACAAGCGGCAACGTTACAATTACACAAGTCAAAGTCTGTTGAAATGAGCTGGCTTTGAAAACATTAGTTTTCGATTTAAATTTGGAAGAGGAAGCTATTAATGACCAGTCTGATACAATGAGCCAGTGCTTGTCAGCCTTTCAAACAAGGATTTGGATGGGCTGGAAACGCAAAGAAACAAAGTACATACAGTAAATCAAATGTCCTGGACTCTTAATGTGTTCACACCTTTCCCAAAGACGACAGTTTTAGTACCATCAACAAAAATTACACAAACCCGCTTCTATGTCGTTTTTAAGGATCAGTCAGAAATATGAAGGGAGGATTATTCAGCATCAACAGCTTTGTTGGTTCTCAAATCAAACTTCGTATTTTTTTCCGCAACACTCATAAAGGAGATTGCTGGTATAAATTCTGAGTCTGTGATTAAACCCCATCCACAGCTGATTGTTCCTGCTCTTAACCCAACAAAGCTGATGCTGCTCCATTTACATTATAAATGGAAATTATAACGGGATCCTAGTTAACATCGGGATCTCGCTCAAATTTCCTTCTGTTCCGTATTACAGCCTGCCTTACAAATCAGACCCATTGTATTTGCTGAATGTTCTTTTTAATAAATTGAAACTCATCACTGGATATATTCGTGCTTATTACCTGTATAATAAACAGTTATTGGGGAATTTATGTTCCTCAGCTACAGGGCGTAGTCTGATGACATAGACGTCAAACAACCCCTCCAAAATGTTATTTATCCCTCCCATAATAGCATGCTTTCTTTTTAGATTAGATCGCCAATAGTTGTCTTGTTTATTCTCTCTTTTTCAACTGTGCTATCTGTCTCCATATTCACAATGTCATTAAATTTGAAGCACTAGGACCTGGGGGAGGCGCTGCTGCCTCATAACGTTCCTGAAACTTCCTGAGTGTTTTGTTCTTTGAGAGGGCCATCACTCTGCACCGCTTTACTACATGACAAGGTGTCTGTGTGAGTGGATGTTCCAGAAGGCAAGTGTAAATCAATTCAAACATAAATATGTTATTTGAATTTGATGCAGTAGTGGAAATTATGTTAGCATAATTTAAATTTGAATAAAAAACAACAACTTTGTAATAGGGCAGACGTAGATGGATGGCTTGGTCTCTCTTGATTTTATGACTGCATATTTTACAGATACCTGGTTATAATAAGTTAATAGCTCATCATGTTGATTGATAATATTGATTAACTCAATAATATTCTTCTACTTGTGGTAGATGCACAAAACATTTTAACACAGGACAATCAGGTGAGAGGATGTTTTCACTTTAAATAAATATTCTAATTGTATAAATATTCTAAGTTGTATTGGCGTTTGGTAAAAATACTTGTTAGTAAACCCAGGGAATGAAAATGTTTCTATTAAGTTAAATAGATCTAGAAATAGTTTTATTCATAATGAAAGTTAATGTATTTACTAGATTTAAGAAAAGCTTTAGTCTGCTAACACAATTTAAAAAGCTATTTTGACTGGCACTTCTTGGTTCATTCTTTTTTGTGGGGGTTTTACTTAATAGCCCCTTTTTTAAGTTTTATTTGTTAATATTTGCTGGTGTGAAAATAACAAAACATGAATTTTGTGCTCTCAAATGTCCTATAAATGCGGTCATCCAGGTTATTAAACATGAATTTGATCGTACCAGTCAGTATTCTCAGTATTTGAGTAGTGTGTTTAGGACCTGCTAATGCAAGTACTACTGCTTGTATTTTTGCTTGTTTACATGTACAGCATTTAGCAGACACCCTTATCCAGAGCGACTTACAATTGGTACAGTCTTACAATCCAAGCAATTGTGGGTTAAGGGCCTTGCTCAAGGACCCAACAGGGCCAGCTTGGCACAGATGGGATTTGAACCCTGGACCTTGTGGTCCATAGTCCAGTACCTTAATCACAGCTATCACAGTCCCACATAATTTGCACTACGTTACATTTTACACAAGCTCAGTCTTACATTTACAGCATTTAGCAGACGCCCTTATCCAGGCGTATCCACAATCTGACAATCCAAGCAATTAAGGGAGTTAAGAAGTTAAGGTTCCAAGCAGTTAAGGGTCTTGCTCAAGGACCCAACAGTGGCAGCTTGGCAGACTTTGAATGACATGTCTCCTCAAAGAAATTTTCTAGAGTGGCAGTATGCCCCTCTAGTCAAAACTTGTTTTTTTTTTTACCTTAACCTCTAGGCTACCTCAGTTCCGTATCTGTTGTGTGTGTATATACACACTTTGAATGACATGTCTCCTCAAAGAAATTTGCTGCTATGAGGCAATTTCTCCAAATACTGTCGTTGTTAATGTTATGCTAGTTTCATAATGCGGGCCATTTTGTCATTAATTTAAATTCTCCTAGGGGGCTAATCTCTAGACCCCTCTAGTCAAAACTTAGCCCCCCTGTTCATAAATCTCTAATGACGTTTCTGTCTGATGAAGATGTTTTAGCAGCGGGGTGCCTGACCAAATGGAGCTGTTGATGTAGAAGGTTGATGAAGAAATCGTTTTTTCTGTCCTCTTTTTATCTTATAATCTGTAATAAACGGAGATAACGACCATTGTAGCATGAACCTCGAGTGCGTTGCATAAATAATAACGTATGATGTTAAGATGGAGGGAAAAGTAGCATATTTTCTGTCAAGTGTAAATGTTACTTTGTCAAAAGTGTTAACATTTTAATGTAGCTTGTAATAATCTCTGAAAAACACAAATGCCACCGATTCTGTAGAAGCATCCATCTACACCAGGTACCTACGTAATATGTTGCCTTTTACATTTCTCCAATCTGACCACAAGGGGGAATCATGCATTCATTATGCAGTATCAGTAATACTCTATCATATATACCACTTTATTGGAGACACCCATCGAATAGTGCAGTGAAACTCCTCTGGCCCTCAGAAAGGCAGAAATAATGACCCATTCCAACAGGACAGCTTCTCGCAGCTGATGAAAATTATATGGAGGTACTGACATGCTCTTAACAACCCGTTCCATCTCGTCCCAGAGGCGCTCTATAACATCTAGGGACTGAGACAGCCAGGAAAGTAAGGAAACTCCCTAATCATCTTCCTGGAAAGAAACAATACAACCCTTGTGGCATGGTATAATGATAATAATGGTAATGCTATAGTGTAAACAGCTGCCATGAAGGAATTAATTTAGTCGGCCACAATGCTTAGTTAAGCTCTACTGTCCAAGCATCCATCCACAAGTTTCAGAGGACCCAGGGTGTGCCTAGAAAACATTGTAGGGGAAAGACTTATTGATTCATGCTACTTTTGACCCTCACATTAGAACAGAGCAACATAAATCTGAATTCAACTTAGCAGGCAATGTTTTCCACTGCTCATCCGTACTAAGGAACAACGAATGGTGCATTTGGAAAAGTAACTTTGGGCACCAGCATTGTGCTTGGCTTTGCACCTCCTGTTTCATTCTTTACATCTTTCATTGTATACACTTTTCACCGAGTATACTCTTGACACCAGTGCGTAAGAAAACCCCACAAGGTTGGCAGTTTTTGAAATACTGGCCTCAGGTAGTCTAGCACAGATGACCATGGCTCTTTGAAGTCACTCAGATTGCTCGACTTTCATTTGATGCTCAGCTGATTTTATGCTGCTCTCCTCGGTCACGTGTCTACCTTCCATACAGGGAAACTCCAATCGTGAAAGGGCAGGTGTCTCTAATAAAGTTGTCACTCAGTGTATATTTACATATAAACATGGCATTCCAGATGTGATGCAACTACAGTTAACCTAGATCACCAGAATAACTTGCCTTAGCAAATTTAGCCAGCCTTGTTGAAGTGGACCTCTAATTAAATGAAGTACAACCCCAAATCAGAATTTTAGAGAAGATTAGAGAAGTCGGGGCTGCAGCTGGACATGGTTAACATAACAGTAAAGTATCATTTGTGAACATAAAGCTGTAGTGCTTGACAAAGGTTTGATAAAGTAATCCATTGCCCATGTGGTTTTATCAGCTGTTGATGAATGGTGGTTCTTGATGCAGTGCCATTTCAAAGATCAGAGATCACAGGTCTTCAGTTTAGACCTGCACCCTTGCCCTTTACCCCCAGAAATTCCTCCAGCGTTGAAGCGCTTAATGATATTATGCACTGTAGCGGGATAAATATGTAAAACCCTTCCAATATTTCTTTGAGGGACAGTTTTCTCATGCATGTGGACTTTTATGAGATGTTTTGCAGGCCAGAAATGTTTATTAACAAATTAAATGAAGTTTGCCAGACAACCTGAACTACTATGTCTTGGGTTCATACTGTCTGCAATACTATAAATGTCAAAGTAAATGTAAGACACAGTGTTTTTTTTATTTTTTTTACTTTCATTTTCCATACTGTCTCAAGTTTTTCTTACTTGGGGTTGTAAATGACTTATCCGTCTGGATTATGTTACTTCTTATTGTTGACTACGTTGTAATGCCAACATTGCATATTTTTTGTCAGCTGTCAAATGCAGCCTGCATGTTAGATAATTATCTCACCAACATGCCAAATGCTGGGCTCTGTAGTGGTTGCATTTTAGCATGTCCAAACTAACTAACCACAGCAAATAGAGTTAATTTTTAATATCTACTGTAAGGATGCAAGATGGTATTAATAAAGAAAGCAAAAAATGTCAGTAATTTATTTTAAACATTTCATATATTTTGAGAGTTACAGTAGTTAAATATTTAATAGCTGCAGCCATATCCCAGTGTACGGATCTGAGTAAATGTAATCCATATCCTAGTTTGGGTACACATATGCCTACTTGCTGTTAGAAATATTATATTTTAGAGATTGGCTCCACTGACGAAGCACCACATCATCTCATTAAGTAGTCAGATATGGGCAGACACCAATAGAGCAGTGGACAGTGTAGAAAGAAATGAATGGTCGAAGAAATCGAGCCTCCTCACTGGTCGAAATTTTTTCTAGACTTTTTCTGATTGGTGGACAAAACAGAACGGGCCGTTTACAGTCATCTCACTTGTATGGGTTATTGTTCCTGCAAAACAACTTCAGCACCTAGTGGGAGCTATACCACAACAGACTGCTGCCGTTCTGAAGGGAAAAGGAGGTTCATCATGCTACTCAAAGGGTGTCTCTAATAAAGTGGCATTCAGTGTACACCATATATTTACATTATATACCCAAATAAATATATTCATCTCTATGAGTAATGTATTGTGTTACTTGAGGTTGCTGGTCCATGTTGATGCAAACAGTACATTGTAAGTGTTACAGTGCTGTTTCCAACCAGTGGAAATGTAGGAAGGCAGCAACAACAAAGTCACTGGTCAAAATACATAATCCATTCTGATTTGCATTCTGATTTGAAGTTAGTCAGTAAAGTAACAGAGAAATCCAAGAACAAGAGTACTAATCAAACCCATACATGAGCCAGGGAAAAACATGAATAAGCACATGCATATTTCCAATGAGTTGCATGAATTGTGCACAATCTCCGGCAGTAAAATAAGATGCATTACTGATACTTCATAATGAATGCATGATATTCCTTGTGGTTAGATTAGATGAATGTAAATTGCTGCATCTTGCTGTCAGTCTTCAAATACAGAGACTATTAGTGTAGATGGGATTCTGCATTATTTTCAAAATCATGTCACATTCAACCCCGTCACAGTCATTTAGAAATTCAACTCTGCATGTTTACAATTGGTTTCTGATCATCTTCTGGGATGAAGTCTTCGGATTAGACATCTCTTCTAAACAATGACATAATTAAATGAGAAAAATGAGGGGAAAAAAACAAGATCCATCAAACTCAAAATTTTTGCTACAAGTCAGGTCAAATTTATTTATAAAGCAGCTTTACTAATAACTAGGTCCAAAGCCATAATTAGCAACAGTGAACAAAATGTTATATCTATCTATAGAGGGGATAATTCCTTATTAGTCCTAAAAACAACAAACATTTACATTTACAATTACAGCATTTAGCAGACGCCCTTATCCAGAGCGACTTACAATTGGTAACAACAGTCTTACAATCCAAGCAATTGTGGGTTAAGGGCCTTGCTCAAGGACCCAACAGTGGCAGCTTAGCAGAGGTGGGATTTGAACCCTGGACCTTCTGGTCCAGAGTCCAGTACCTTAACCGCTAGGCTACCACAGTCCCAAATTCCTCACACTTTAACAAGTGCTTGGTAGGGTTGCTTACATCCTGTAGTGCACCAAGCACAGGAGCATGGATCTACAAGATACCTTTTAAAGGTTTAACACATTGTAGGTACAACAACATGGGTTTGAGCCTGAGATTTGAACTCGGATCGCTGGATTCAGAGTCCAGATTGCTAACCATTACACCATGGAACATTTAAACATTGACATCATTAGACCTGTTTTAGGAGGGCTATAAACATGCATTATTACTTTACAAAGTAAATATGTTTCTTATTTATTCTCTCCTATACAACTGTGCTATCTGGATCTGTCTCAATATTCACAATGTAATGAAATTTGACACAAGGACCTGAAGGAGGCAGTAGCAGGTCCTATCTTTGCTTGAACTGTATTTCTTGTTAGTGGATGGATAAGTAGTTAGGTCATATGTACCTCCTTCCGCCCAAGGAGGTTGGGTCCCTTTTTGAGTCTTGGTCCTCCCAAGGTGTCTTCCCATAACACTCAGGGAGTTTTTCCTGGCCACTGTCGCCCATAGGCTTGCTCAATTTGGGATTGTACGTAGTTATTAGGAGATAATCTAAACTTATAAGGTTGCTTTGAGACAATGCTCCATTGTAAAAAGCGCTATATAAATAGATCTGACTTGACTTGACTCATATAAGATCTAGATTATAAAATGTCTCATCAAAAAATTGAGGCAATTTGTCCAAATAGCTGTATGTTTTTAATGGTATGCCAGGTTCATAATGAGGAACATTTTGGGGTATTTTTTTTTTTCTTGTACGGAGATTAACCTCAAGATTAATCAATTAACCCCCTCAATTAACCCCCCTAGTCAAAGGTTAGCTCCCCCATCCATAAATCTCTAGTGACCCCCTGCCCTTAAATATCAATCTTTTAAATTAAAATTTCCTTTTTCTGCTGGATGTCTAAAAACATGCACAACTTTATATTAAGTAGTATATTTTATAGTATATTTATATTATACTATATGTGTATATTTAAGATTTAAGAACTTAAGATGTTGAGGTTCTCTTTAGGAGTGTCTAGGGTGGACAGGATTAGGAATGAGATCATCAGAGGGACAGCACAGGTTGGAAAAATTGGGAGACAAAATTCGAGAGGGAAGACTGAGATGGTTTGGACATGTGCAGAGGAGGGATAGTGGATATATTGGTAGGAGGATGTTGGGCGATGGAGCTGCCAGGCAAGAGACGGAGAGGAAGACCAAAGAGGAGTTATTTGGTTGTGGTAAATGAAGATATGCAGGATTGGGGTGACAGTAGAGGATGTGGAGGACAGGGTGAGGTGGAAACGTTTAACTCGCTGTGGTTGACCCCTGATAAAGGGAGAAGCCGAAAGAAGAGGAAGATTTAAGATTTATGAGCGAGAGAGATATGCGTGTGGTTCTAGACCTTGGAAGTAGGAAGCCGACTGAGGCCAGTGGCTATGTTACAATTTAATTAATTACCTTCTAACTAAATGTGCAATGCGGACATTAAGATCATTAATTAACTAACTCACTCCTCACTTTGTGGTCACTGGGGCACTGGCCCCCTCTGCCCTCCCCCATCAGAACCGTCCCCTGCCCGTCACAGCCAATAGGAAGAGAGAGTGTAAGGAAAAGCGAAGTGCGTGGGACCAGAACCAGGAAGCTTTGCTGCAGCGAGAGCTTCATACCAGCTGTTAGCAAACACAAACACTCACCATGAATCAGGAGAAATATCCGCGGTCATCCATTGAGGATGATTTTAACTATGGCACAAATGTGGCCTCGGCCAGCGTGCACATCCGTATGGGTGAGTATTTTCATCTAACGCTCATATTAAGTCTATTTTCTTACGCCAAGCTAATTGTCTTAGCTAGCTAACAGGCTAATGTTTATCTGACGCAGCTTACTGACTAGTAAATAACACAGCCTTGTTCACAGGTGTATATCACAAACGTTTGTGGCCGAACTGTACGTCAAATATACGTCATTACAAGATAACCCTTACCACGTGTTAACAAAATAATGCGTACGGTTTTTCTTGCGTAGTTATAGAGAAATTATAGCGTCCCAATTATATTTGGTAACCACACGTCAGCAGTGTGAGAACATTTCCATATAGTCACTTACCAGACGCCATTATGCAGAGCAACTTTCATATAGTCTTACAGTCTAAGCAAGTGTGGGTTGAGGGCCTTTGCCAAGGGCCCAACTGTGGCAGATTGGCTGAGGTTGAGGTTGAACCAGAGGCAGAGAACCCTGGACATTCCGGTTCATGGTCCAGTTCCTTAACCACTGTTCCCCCACAGTCCCCAGGTGGGACCATGCTTCCATAGTGCATAAGGACGCCCTCAATCGTCCGTGCCAGCCTGCACCTTGGGCTTTCTGGTCAGTAGTGCAGTAGCTTAACCACTGTGCTCCCACTGTCCTCAAATTCTGAGACAGTAATTTAAGACGTAGTGTGTAATTGTGAAGGCACCCCAGAAACTACAGTGTGGAAAAAATGTTAATCTGTCCTCTTTTTTTAGACTCAAAATCACTTTTTGTATTTTGTATCATTCAGAAATCATTAAGGTTTATGCTTTCCTAACATAGTGCAGGTATGCGCCATTTAACGTCCATCCGATCAAAGGTCATAAAAATGAATTAAAAAATCAGTCTGAAGTCAATCTTATTCACGTATGAATTACCAAAAACTAGTACGAGCGGACCCTTGCGACAGCTGCTGACAGAACTGAGAAGCACAGTCTTGAAAGGCAATGAATATGGTAGCATTCCATTCTAGTTTCCATTATCGGTAAGAATTTCAAGTTTTCGAAAAGATCATAACGAATCACTGTACTGAGCAGATTTTATTCATCTGTTTCTGAAATTAAATGTTATATTGAATAACAAACCAGCAATCATGGCTGGATGCTGAGGAATGTGGAACAAAGGCACTACAAAGTGGAAATGTGCGTCATGTTAGCTTGGACACCTGGATTAAATACCAAATATGAACTATTATAAAATATTATAAAACATCTGAAACTGCTCAGTGCTCACTAAATAGACTGTGGGACTGTGGTAGCCTAGCGGTTAAGGTACTGGACTATGGTTCAGGGTTCAAATCCCACCTCTGCCAAGCTGCCACTGTTGGGCCCTTGAACAAGGCCCTTAACCCACAACTGCTTGGATTGTATCAATTGTAAGTCGCTCTGGATAAGGGCGTCTGCTAAATGCTGTAAATGTAAATCGAAATTCTGTCATGCACTGAAGCTTCTCCATGTGCCCACTTCACTGTGCCATGCCTGCAAACGCCTGCCTTTGCTTACGTTTTGGCTGTCCTTGCCCTCTCAGTTAAAGATACTATTTAAACATCACATGCTTGGATTCTGTTTTTTTTTGTTTACACTGCCCCAAAGATGACATATCTGTGTCACATATGATGGAAAAGATAAGATTTGGGACACTCTTTCCTGCCTAATTCCCAAATAGTCCTGCAATCTAAAACAATTTTAGACTTCAACTTCTAACATGTTGAAACAGCCTTAGTTCCATCATTATGGACCAACAGGACTCACATGCTTCTTGTTGCTATCGTAGCCTTTAAACTAAATGGCATTCCACACGTGCACAGCTTTGGGTTGGTTTACATTTAGTGTATACAGTTCAGTCAGAATCTGCAATATGAATGGTTTCATTCAGGTTTATAAAATTACCTGCATATTAACCTTACCGAGTCTCATTTAGTTGATCTGACAGTTTGTAAAATAACTAGGTGAACTCTTTATACCCTGTGGTCGAAACGACCTAGTTAATGTCATCTGATGTTTTGGTTTGTACAGATTTCCTGCGTAAAGTGTACTCGATCCTGTCCATCCAGATCTTCCTAACCACAGCTGTGTCGGCTGTCTTCATGTTCTGTGAGCCCATCAAAAACTTTCTCCATTCAAGGTGAGAACAGAATCACTTTACACACTTTGTTTTTGAAGTCAAAATTTGGGACATAATTAAAAAAAATGTTTTCCTACTGAACAAATGTACTACAAATCAGAAAAAGTTGGGTGGTATGGAAATGGGGAAAAAAGCAATGTGTCTTGCATTTGCTTTGACTTTTATTTTGTTGTAGACAGTATTAACCCATATATTTCATGTTTAGTCTGGTTGACTTCATTTCATTTAAAAAAGTTGTTAGAGGGGCAATTTTGGGCTAATAATGAGATGAAGCAGTATTCATGAAAGGCTGAGACTTTGAGGAGCAAAGTTGGACAGGTGATCTCCAGTTTGTCAACAAATGTGTGAGAAAATTATTGAAATGCTTAAAGAAAAGTTCCTCAAAGAAATATTGGGAGGGATTTGTATATTTCCAGCCTAACGTTTTTCTGATTTGGCTTGTTTTGCATTGTCTTGTTGAAGAATACATGAATATCCTTGGGAAAGATGTTGTTCACTGGTCTTTAGTTTAGGCTCGTGCCCTTGCCCTTTAAGTACTGTTTAACGATATTATACACTTTCAAGGAAGAAATATGCAAATATCTTCCAATGTCTTGATGCATACTCAATAATCCTGGTGAGAAGATCCCAGAAGGGGAATCAGTTCATCTGGACAAAAGGTTTTGTTGGAGAAACCTGACCCATTACATAACAGTGGGACCGGTGATCAGTAATTTGCATATTAAACTGATCACTGGTCCCGTTGTTATGTAATGGTGCTGGTATCGGTCATTATGCAGATGTGCTATATATAAGATTGGGGAAGTTTTCAAACTTGCTGAGACTGAGTAAGTCACAGGTGAGTGACGCAACGTTTCTCCGACAAAACCTTATGTCCAGATGAACTGATTCAACTTCTGGGATTACCTTCCAATATTTCTCTGTTGTAGGCCAGAAATGCAGGAATTGATGTATATTAACAAACAAAATGAAATGAAATTGTCCAGACAAAACATGAAATATCTTGGATTTGTACTGTCTGCAGTGAAACAAAAGTCAAAGTAAATATAAGTAATATGGTAAGGAACATAGCGCTGAAGCAATAATACACGGACAAAGGTCTTTGTCAAGCAATGCTCTTATCCCACCTATAGTCATGAAGTTTGAGTAGTGAGTGGTTGGTTGTGAGTACAAGCAGAAGAAATGAGGTTCCTACACAGGGTTGCAGGGCTTACTCTCTGTGACTCTTCTTCAATTCAAGGGTGCCTCTTAGTACAGCTGCTCCTTCAGGCATCTCACGTCTCCGTTGCCCCCTGGTCAGGTCTTGCTAGATCAGTTTTAGGCACACCCCTCTGGTAGGAGACCCCAGAGCAGAATCAAAACCCATTTGAGAGATAATGGAATGTGTGTGCACAGATAGAGAAGTGACCTTCTCAGCCTGTTACCACCGTGACCCTTACCAGGAAAAGCGGAAGCAAACTGAGACGGTTAATGGGGTTGAGTCTGACAATTAATGTCAAATTCACACAGCAGCGAGAGAGCGAGAGAGGGAGGCTATTACTTTTAGTGACTCAATATATTGGCGGCCAATGTATGGCTTTTTTTCAGTTATTGTCATTGGTCCAATATTGCAACCGATATTTATATATGACCATTTCTTTGGTTTTCTTTTGACTGTTATCCATTAAGCAAAATATCTCAAGTTGCTGAGTGTGTAGTTATGTATGCAGTTATATGCTTTTTTGGGTCTTCTCAAGCTTAAGCTTTCTTATACACTTAATTGTTCTTAAAGGTAAGATTCTTACCTTTTTTTAATGAAGGTTAGAAAATAAAATGGAATGACACCATTTTTCCTTTGAGAGAAATGCTACTTATGTTTACAGTGACCATCATGTCTGATGCAGCTGTTTTATTGCTATGTAAAATGAATTACTGAGGGACTTTTTAAAAGCAGTTCATGTATGGATTATAATGGGAGCTTCTTGTAAATACCGAAAGGTTAAATTATCGGTTTTAATATCGTTATCAGCCACATAAATGTGCTTATGATCGGTTATCGTTTCAGGCCAAGACATTCGGTATCGGTGCATCCCTAATTACTTTGCTGGGTCTTGAACCCTGGAACTTCTGGTCCATAGTCCAGTACCTTAACTGCTGCCACTCGCATGCTAAAGGAAATCTTTTCGCTTTTTCATTTTTGCTGTCTGTGGCAGTATACAGGTTTATTTAATATCTATTTTTTGGTTCAAACAATTTCAAAGCCATTTTATAATATTTATAATCTTATGACATTATTTATATTATGACATTAACAAATGCTGAGATAATTAATATCAAACTTGCATGGTTCCAATCTAGCTTTTCAGACTCGTGTAGCATTGACATAAATCGGAGGTCTTTCAGATTTCAGTATCACATGAAAGTGGCCTAGATAATTGAAAATGTCAGATTCTGTGTGCTTTTTGCTGTTGTGAAAGAGGTCGGGACAAAGTCCTGTTTGTGGCAGAAGATTGGGCTGTTTGTAGCCAGAATTTATATCACCTTTAGATATCTTTAACAACAACAATGCACTGCAGTTCCAGTAGCATGAATTGTGTATTTGAATAAAATGTATTCCAATTTGCTGTTGCTTTTTTACAGTCCTGCTCTGGTCTTGGTGTCAGGAATTGGATCTCTGTTTTTTATTTTTGCCCTTTTTATTTATCGACACCAGCACCCCATCAACCTCTATTTACTTCTTGGATTTGTAAGTACTCCCTGTAAAACGTTTTATTCCTTTCACAAGCCAATAATATATGACCAGTCAGACCTTGCACACTTGTAATTGCTGCTTTGTTGTTGCAGACTCTGTTGGAGGCCGTGTCTGTGGGCACAGCTGGTAAGTAATACCTTTTCAGTAAGCTGAGAAGTGACACATCATCCAAGACATGTTTGCTGTCTGACGTTTGCTTGTTTTAGCTACAAGGCTATTGCAGCCAGGAAGTAAAAAGGAAGCTTGCAGCATTAGGTCTGACACAGTCCATTTTCAGTAGCACCAAGAATATAATTACATTACCAAAGCCTTTATTCAATAGCTTGTGCATGAGTTGACTAAAACAACAGATTCTCCAAACAGAGGGCCTATATGAATCCAAATTTATAATTAATCAAAATAAAAAAAAATTAATGTTGTGGAAATTTTACTCAGGTTATACAACGCCAATTCCAATGAAGCTGAGACGTTGTGTAAAACATAAATGAAAATAAAAACCCTTTTCAACCTATATTCAAGTGAATACATTACAAAGACGAGCTGTTTATGGTTCACACAGATAAACTTGATTGATTTTTGCAAATACACACTCATTTTGAATTTGATGCCTGCAACACGTTTCAAAACAGTTGGGACAGGAGCGTGTTTACCACTGGGTTACATCATCTTTCCTTTTAACAACACACAGTAAGCGTTTGGGAACTGAGGACACATTGTTGAAGCTTTGTCAGTGGAATTCTTTCCCATGTTTGCTTGATGTACAACTTCAGTTGCTGGCTTTTGAACTTGGCGCTGATCCGGACAGTCCTTTTCCTCATTGGCCCGGAGGACACGACGTCCATGATTTCCAAAAACAGTTTGAAATGTGGACTCGTCAGACCACAGGACACTTTTCCACTTTACATCAGTCCATCTCAGATGAGCTCAGGCCCAGAGAAGCCGGCCGTGTTTCTGGGGGTTGTTGATATATGGCTTTTAACTTGCACTTGTAGATGGAGTGACGAACTGTGATCACTGACAGTGGTTTTCTGAAGTGTTCCTGAGCCCATGTGATGATATCTGTTACAGAATGATGTCGGGTTTTAATGCAGTCCTGCCTGAGGGATCGAAGGTCACAGGCATTCAGTGTTGGTTGTCGGCCTTGCCGCTTACTTGCAGAGATTTCTCCAGATTCTCTGAATTTTTTGATGATATTTTGAAGATGAAGTCCCTAAATTCCTTGCATTTGCATGTTGAGAAACGTTCTTAAACTGTTGGACTATTTGTGGGAACCTCGCCCCATTCTTGCTTGTGAACGACTGAGCCTTTCAGGGACGCTCCCTTTATACCCAATCATGACACACACCTGTTTCCAATTAACATGTTCACCTTTGGGATGTTACAAGCAGGTGTTTTTTGGGCATTCCTCAACTTTCTCAGTCTTTTGTTGTCCCTGTCCAAACTGTTTTGGAACGTGTTGCTGGCATCAAATTCAAAATGAGTAAATATTGGCAAAAAAACCCCCATAAATAAATAAAGTTTATCCGTTTGAACATTAAATATCTTGTCTTTGTAGTGTATTCAATTGAATATGGGTTGAAAAGGCTTTGGAAATCATCGTATTCTGTTTTTATTTATGTTTTACACAGCGTCCCAACTTCATTGGAATTGGAGTTGTAGATACAGCTCCTAAAAATAAGCGACCACTTTGAATTTTCTTAAAATGAACATTTTT
The DNA here is from genome assembly GCA_025084515.1 of Ancistrus triradiatus. Taxonomy (NCBI): domain Eukaryota; kingdom Metazoa; phylum Chordata; class Actinopteri; order Siluriformes; family Loricariidae; genus Ancistrus; species Ancistrus triradiatus. The sequence continues at coordinate 266,316 of JAJAGP010000665.1, read as the reverse complement.
ACATGTATGGCAGGAATGCTTTTCCAGATACAACTGATTCATTCACCTGAGCCACATATTATTTATTGAGTAAGCGTGCAAAACACATGAAAGTTGTGACTGAACTATTGGTTATTGAATTTTCCCAAGTTAAAACATTAATATTGTTTTGTTCAAAATGAATATAATGAACATATTCTTGGTATGATTATCCCATCATAAGGTCGGAGTACTCTAGGTCAGGACATTGTAAAACATGGAGTACCTGTACACTGTCCCACCTCCATGGAGACCCTGGTTTGAGTCCTGGTGGGGTCTGCCTGCCAGGTTGGGCTTCACCAAAGACCTTGACCAGGAATACTAGTCAAAAGCAATCATACTGTAGTCATATTAAAATTCTAAAGTTTAAAGAATTGCTGTGTCATGCAGTTTTGACAGTGTGAAGTGGTGGATTTGAAGCTGTCTTTACCTCCTGCATACCAAAGAAGCAAACCTCAGATATCAAATTTTTGTCTTGGATTATCATTGACATCTGACATATGGAGCAGCTCATGTCCTAATCTTTAATGCTGATTTTTTTTTTCCAACTCCTTTGTAGTGACGTTTTATGAATACTCAATAGTTCTCCAGGCCTTTATCCTCACCTCAGCAGTGTTTGCTGGCCTGACTGCCTACACCTTCCAGTCCAAACGGGATTTCAGCAAGCTTGGAGCTGGGTAGATCCCGTCTTACGTTACAGTTTGTCTTTTGTTCTGTTGGTGATCCTTCAGGTGCTTATACTGACTAACTGCAAATGTACTGTTTGATTTGCTAGGCTGTTTGCTGGCCTGTGGATCCTCATCATCGCAAGCTTTATGGGGGTGAGAACAGATTCACCGGCTTCCTCTCTCTCAAATGCTAATTGTCCAAACTTTCCAGCTTTTTTGACCTCTAGTCACACCAGCAAATAAGCTACACAGATTAGGACCATTATTGATATGGGCAATTCCGCATTGCAGCATCTTATTAAAGAATTATGCAAGGCAACTGAAGTAGTGAGAGGATGCAGGACAACTAACACTAAGCTTTTTTTCATGTTCTAAACGTTTGTGAACCCTTTAGACTTTTCTGTATTTCTGCATATATGACCTAAAACGTCATCAGATATTCAGACACATCTTAAAAGAGGATAAAGAGACCTCATGTAAACAAATGAGACAGTTTTATACTGGGTATATTTTTGTTTTGTGGGAAATGATCCACTGAGCTGCAGAAGCATGTGAACCTTTCAGAATCTGGTGTGACCCCCTTGTGCAGCAATAACTGCTCCTAAATATTTCCAGTTACTCAGTTCTGTACATCGGCTTGGAGCCATTCGGTACAGAACAACTTCAACTGTGAAATGTTGAGTGTCTCAGATGAACTGCTTCCACAACATGGACTTAGACTTGGTCATTCCAAAACATTAATGTTCTTTAGCCAGTTTTGGTAGAACGACATGTGTGCTTAGGATTGTTTTCTTGCTCTTGATATTGAGTTCATGGACAGATGTCACCTTTCCAGCAATGATGTCAAGTCATCCTGTCTAGATGCAGCAAAACTGGCCCGAAACAAGATACTACCACCACAATGTTTCACAGATGTGATAAGGTTCTTATTCTGCAATGCAGTGTTTCTTTCTCCAGACGTTTCTATGTCAGTCTCATCTGTCAGCAAGTCATTTTTAATAGCTTTGTGGATTGTCCATGTGCCATGAGATGAGCAGCAATGTTCTTTATGGAGAGCAGTGGCTTTATCCTTATCTGCCTGCCATTGACACCAATTGTTATTCTCTTGGTGGAGAAAAGAACATCAACATTAACCAATGTGAAAGAGGCCTTTAAAGAGGTGAAAGTTGCTTAGAAGTTGTCCTGGGTTACATTTACATTTACAGCATTTAGCAGACGCCCTTATCCAGAGCGACTTACAATTGATACAGTCTTACAGTCCAAGCAATTGTGGGTTAAGGGCCCAACAGTGGCAGCTTAGCAGAGGTGGGATTTGAACCCTGGACCTTGTGGTCCATAGTCCAGTACCTTACCCACTAGTCTACCACAGTCCCTTTTGTGATTATGCTTTTGCATATTGACAGTTACTCAAGTATTTTTGATTATTACACACCTTGCTCTTGGACCTTGCATTTCAAACAGTATTCTTGAATTTTCTCAATTTGTACACACTCTGACTGGATTGGTGGGCTCCAAACTGTTTAGAGGTGGTTATGTAACCTTTTCCAGTCTGATGAGCATCAACAACTCTCATATCTGAGATTCTCAGAAAATTCCTTTGTTTGTACCATGATACTGCAAACATTCTTTGAAGACAGACTTTGACAGATCAATGTTCAGTAAATTCAGAAATCTGCCCATTTATGTGACCCATTGATTGAGAACGCCTGATTCTTACTTGATTCACAATTTTTGCCACTCGCAGAGATGTAATATTGGTTAGTTTTTCTCACTAAATAAGAATGAGTACAATATTTTTGTCTCATTTGTTTAAATGGGTTCTTTTTATTGACGTTTAGGACCTGTGTGAAACTCTGATGATGTTTTAGGTCATATATGAAGAACAGTAGAAAACAAACTTTCAAGCACCATTATATCTGGATTTGTATATCATTGCTTTCTGCTTTGCCCAGGCACAGCTTTGTGGTTTGAACCTGTGTAGTAATTGACAGGTTTCTTGTTGCCATGTTGTTTGCTATGGTGAATGCAGCAGAACTATAATACAGTCCTGTTTTCTCTGACTCATCGTCTGCCTTTGTTCTCCCTCTCTGAAATAGCTGTTTTTCCACAATGATGTGATGGAGCTGGTGCTTGCTGGTGCCGGCGCTCTGCTGTTTTGTGGCTTCATCATCTATGACACACACCTGCTGATGCACAAGCTGTCACCTGAGGAACACGTCCTGGCCTCCATCAACCTCTACCTGGATATCATCAACCTGTTCCTGCACATCCTGCGGATCCTCAACTCTATGAAGAAGAACTGAGAGGCTGCACAGTCGCATCTGCTCGATCTCTTGCGGCTGCCCAGGTGATCGTGTGCTATTAGTAAAAGCTGTGGAAAAGCTGAGTTTTATTTCTTTGAGCTATCAAGATGGCAAACAGTGCCAACAGATTTACACACTAGTTTTAATTTGAATCATTAGATATATTTTTGAAATTGTGTTTAACATTTTTCCGTTTTCGTTTTCTACATTGCATTTAAATTTTGTCTTACAAATTGATTACAGCTGCTTTAGCACTTCAATATTTAGTTTATGGATGCACCGATCCGAGTTTTTCAGTTCCGATACTGATACATAAAATACCCGATATCGATCCGATACCATTGTTGAATAAATACACCCTATACCTCACCATGTGGGAGAGACTTAAGGCATCAGTATTGACTTAAACATTACTTTACTACCTTTGTAAAACAAAATATAACAAATTAACACAAATGTACTAAATTGCTATTTATTTACAAATTGTGCAGGACCTTGGCAGAGCATTCAAGTTCAAAATAAAAATGGTCAAACATCTTAAACTATATTTATATATGATTAATATATGTTAATATACTATTAATCAGTAATATTATATGTTGTATTTTGCAGTGCTTCCACCACCCCTTGCTATATTTGTTGGCGTAACTGATGTATGCCATATCACATGGTGCAATATTAAAGTGAATGGATCAGTCCCATGGATCGGCTTAATTTTCCGATACCCGGTCCAGCTAATTATGTTAATGACTGGACATCCCTAATTACAATATAAAGTGAAAATATTAACATGCTTTCATCTTGACATAAGTCGTGCTGATTTATTATCTATGGTTTCAGGTCTTTGGAATGTGTGGCTGTTTGGTTCGGTGTATTAAGGCTTAATTAATTAAGGTTAATAAGGCTTATGTATTAGTTTTGGGAACAGAAATCTGACCATTATTGATGTGCTTTAGATCATAATGGGACTTTGCTCTGAATCAGTATCTTAATTACTGTTAGTTCCCATAATGTACAATGACTTTTATATACATTAGCCTGTACTGATCTGCAGCTAGAACAGTTTGAATAGCTATCATTATTACTGACCATTATTTTTGACGTCCCATGGTGTAAAAGGTACAGTTATGTAAAAGACACACAATGAAGGAAACGTTTCCAGAACATATTAATTAGTAGTTCCAAGTGTGAATACGTTCACTACAGTACATG